>JAKSZP010005747.1:0-69365 GCA_022478985.1 Massospora cicadina | reverse complement strand
CACTCACAAATTGCCTTCTAATTGTCTGAATTTATCATATAGCCTTGGTTAAACACAAAGTTGCCCAGGAAGGTGACCTGAGACTTGAGGATTTCACATTTACTGTTTGTATCGTAAGGTCAACTGCCCTCAAACGCTACATCACCTGCCAAAGGTGTACTACATGGGACTCATGATCAGGGGAAAACACCAGCATATCATCCATGTAAGCTACTGCGCATACCACCAGCAGGTATCCCAAAGCCTCAGATATATGGCGTTGAAAGATATCTGGGGCGTTTTTAAGCCCAAAAAGCATAACCTAAAACTGAAAAAATCCTTTTTGGGTATGGAAAGTGGTTAGCCACTCTTGGCCCTTCTTAATCTAGATCTGATTGAACTCATTTATGCAATCCAGTTTATAGAAAACTTTTGTCTTCTCCACATAGTGTGCAATTTGTTAATTCAACATGATAAGATGAAAATCTGGTATGGTGACGTTGTTTAGATTCCCATAGTCTAAACATGGTTATAAGGTACCATCTGCCTTCTTCACAAAGAGAAGTGGTGAGCATACCAGGAGGTATGCTGAAATATCGCACCTTTTGCTAACTGCTCTTTTACCCACACATCTAAGTCTGCTTCCTCCCATACAGTCAAAAGGTAAATAGGAGAAACTATACGCACAGATCAACGGTGAGCTTGAACTTACAATCAAACTCTGAATGAGCTGGTAGTACATTGGCTGAAGCCACATCTAACAAAAATTCCAGCCCCCCAAACAGTAAGGTAAGAATACTTCCAAAGAAGGCTTCAGCAGCGGAGCTAGACTGAGTGTGTTGACCTTAAACCATTGAGGAAAATTGCCAGAGAGTTAGCCTCAGACTTAGGGTACAACTAATTATTTCCCACTCTTCAAAGTCAAGGATAATGTATTATCTCTCAAAATAGTTCTGACATCAAACTTTCGCCACCAGTATAATCCCAAAGTAATAGGGTACAGAAGGTTTTTGATTGCTTAGAAATGGTCAGCCAAATGATATTTGCCAACTTGATACTCCACTAACCCAAGAACCTTCAGCATGGGAATACTTTAGGAAGCCCATCCCCCTAACCATACCACCTAACAAGTAATTTAACTCAAGGTATTTGGCTAGGTATTGGTCAATAAAATTCTCAGAAGCTCCTTTATCCACCAAAATAGTTGTGCTGATTTTCCCTAAAGGGGATGAAAGGGTAGCAGTTAACAAAAAAATCCCAAATGGCCTTTATTCATAGCAGGCACCACCAAACTTCACTAGAAAATTCTTCATCCGACTTAAGCATGCCTCCAGGGTACGTTTTTGCATCAAAAATTGAAGAGGGATAGTTGGCCACTCTTACTACTGAGGTCAAATAATCCGCCATATCTTCAGCAGTTTCATAAGCAAAATTATATTTTAAAAAAGCTTCATTTCCACCCCCTGTGTTCTTTGGATCAAGGTGAGGGTCAAGCGGGGGTTCTCAGGAGTAATTTGATATACTGAAACAGGGTCCTTGTCAGAGCCATAAGAGCTAATAAACAGTTTTTTAGTATGACATTCACGTTATTAAACGCATTTTCAGGCGTAAACAACCCCATACCTGCTCCAATGGCTAGGTGCGCTTTGTTATCCAGGGCCATCACCATTTAGCCCTTCGTTGATGCTTTAAAAGCACTGCAGAAATGCAGTGCAAAGAAAAATCATGCATTATTAATTCATTTTATTATATTCGAGTTTAGACTCTCCTGGACCCTCAAATTCCACTGAAATGGAAAGGGAACTGGTGGGAAGCTCTGCCCCGTTCAAGGGAAAAACACTAGTCATGGTTGCTTTATTTATAGGGGCTGCCGTGGGTGATATTATTGCAGTAGAATCATCTGAAGCATCTTGTTGGAAAATTGCTTTTCCAAACAGTGGGCTCCGCTAGTGTGCAAGTCCAACCACTATGGAGACTAGCTGACCATTGCTATTTTGCCTTCATAGGCATACCAACTCCCTACAAGTCCACGTCCAACCCACCAACCCAGCAGACCAACGACTTTACCTTAGCCCCATGGTCCATCTTAAGTGTGCCCCGGTGAGTCTATCCCCCATCCTGGGCAGCTATGACACTCTCTTGCTGCACCACCCTCAAGGCTGACATCCAGCAGCACATCATTGTTGGTGGCCAGTTGGCCAGGTTCCCATTGATTACTCATAGGGCTGAGGTTTGGGAGCTGGCAGCGTTGGCCACTCCAGGCATGTAACCCTGCACCTACTTTGGGGATCTCTGAACCCCTATCCAATTTAGTGTCTCTTGCTACTTCAGATAAAGGATGGGCAAAAGAGAGATGTTTATTTGTAGGGAAGGAAGACTATTTATACTCTAGGCTACTGCGCCTATGAAAACCCCTCAGCCATCCAAGCTGGAACCTCAACTAATAGCAGTCATCCATGATAGCGATTCCCTCACATTCCACTTATCCCAAGCACTGAAT
This sequence comes from Massospora cicadina, assembly GCA_022478985.1. Lineage (NCBI taxonomy): Eukaryota > Fungi > Entomophthoromycota > Entomophthoromycetes > Entomophthorales > Entomophthoraceae > Massospora > Massospora cicadina. Next base: position 66,886 of record JAKSZP010005747.1, on the reverse strand, counting down.
ATTAGATTGACTCATCCTGGGCACAAGTCACAGGTCAGCTGTATATAAATTTCTATTAGAATAAATATAATGAGCATCCTCGGTATAAGTTACCATTACTCCAAATTAGACAGCAAATATAATTAGATGATTGATAACAGATAATTTGGCTTTCCGCCAGAAAATCCCACAATCATTTTTATAGCAGTTGGCATCAAGATAAGATTCTGCCAAACTTGGATTTGAAGCAGAGAAATCATCATCAGATGGTTGATACAAATACATTAGCTTTCCACTGGAAATTCCCAATGTTACCCACAATTTTGCAGTTGGCTCTGAACTAGGAATTCGCCAAACCTAACTGAAAAATAATTATATAACATTTAATAAATATTGAACTAGGAAATTAGCTGACAATCACATCCAACTAAATGACACCTTAAATTTTAATATAATTGGAAGGAATCCATCTGGTTAATTCTGACACATCTAATTTAAACTTGGCGCTAGACCCTGTAGGCCTTCAAATTTGGTGGAACCTGAGGGTTTAGAAGGATGAGATTCCTCCCTTTTAAGAGCGTGCATGAGTCTTTGGGGCCTGTATCTATATGGGTCGCTCTGGGTGAAACAATGACAGTCAAATTTACCTGGCCCCTTCCAGTTGGAGTGGGGAAACTGCCCAAAGAGCTTCAATCAGTTGTTTGAAGCTGGGAGAGGGCTACTTCCAATTTGGGAAGTTTCTTATGGGGAGGTCCAAGGCGGAATGGAGAAATGACGTCTTAAAAACATTGGGCAGTAGTAGGGCCTGTGCTTAATCACAAAAAACTCATTCAAATAAAATTTCACCAGGTGGCCATCTTGGTGCAGAGAAAAGAACTTGTAAAAGGTGTAAATAGATGACATGTCAGATGACGTTGCTCCAGGACATGCTCCAAACCCTACGCTGATCTCCACAAAAGCAGTTGCAAGCGGAACACCACAAAAGCCCAGTCAGCTTCCTCTAGAGACATTTAATATAGCAAATCCACCCCACATGAGGGTGGAATGAGAACCAGACAATTTTTTATTAACAAAAGAAGCTTCTGGCAAGAGGGAATTAAGGGCCTGTTAAATTTTGGTGTAAATCTCTGGGGAATGTCATGGAATTGTGACAACAGGATCACAAAAAGTCTGAGTCCACCAGGTATAAGCATGAAGGGTGGGCACTTCCTAGTTGGTAGTTGCAATAATAACGCCAAGATGCACACTAAAAATCAGCTGATAAAATTTTGGTGAACACCATAGTGGCCGTAACAAATGGCCAGTGCACTTAGTTAACATAAAGAAAGCCCACATGGATAATTCTGGTGCACATAAAATAAAAGGGTTAGTTGACTGATGTCAAGAGAGTGTCTATAACTTTCTCATTCAAAGAGAAGTGGTGCATAATTAACAGCCACACTGCTAGGGAACTAGCTGTTAGCAAGATCAGAAATAGGGCACCGCGGAAGATGCCAGAGCAAAAGGGACCTAGGGCAAGGGTGTACAACACATTGTATAATAGTAAATAACAAAGAAACAACAGAACCTGGTTGGACCCCAAAGGGAAATTTATAACCAAGTGGAGTTCCGTGTTAGGGTGCTTGGGTGCCTCAATCTGGAGGGGACCATGAAGGCCCAAAGGTGCACCAGAAAAATAGTTAATATTGTTAAAATGAAGTGACCAATGTTGTCAGAGATCTCCTTAAGAAGGTCCATGCACAGGTTCTCCCAAGGAACCATATTAAAGAACGTAAACTTAATGAAGGAATTTAATTAGAAAAGTCAACCAACGAGGAAAGTTGGTCTTGAAAAACATACTTTAAAAAATTGGAGGCAAGTTGTCAATTGGAGAAAATGGTGTTAAGCCTAAGAAAACCAATAGGCGTACCCTACCATCGGCCAGGGTACTGTTGCATAAGATTGACCAAACTTGAGTTATTGATTTCAGGTAAGTCCATTTCAATTTGGCAATATTGAAAATCAAACAGGTTTTGAACCTTTATTTTAAGAGCGACAGAATTGAACTGTCATCATTAAGAATAAAGCTAGTTCATTTTAACGCCCTTGCTGTAATGCTGGGCTGAACATCACGCACATCCCCTGGACCAACCTGGCATATCTAGCCTGCACCTAGCGTTGGCCAAGGTATGCTTAAGTCAGGGAGGTCTTGAAGCTTAACCTTTTTGAGCTCCTGATGTTCAGCCTTATCTTTGCATTTGGTTCCCTCAATCATGCCATGTAGCCAAGACAGCTTCGTCCTTCATGCTGATGGCCCTTTTACCACCTCCTTAGCAAGTATTTTTATAGCATGTCTTAGAACTATGATGGAAGCCATTGCAGTAAATGCATTGGGATTGATGTTTATTCTGTTTTTGACAACATGGACCACAGACAGTTAAAGGAAACAGAGGTGGTGGCCTTTGGATGCAGGGGCAACCCAGAGATCTTGTTAAGTGACTTCTTGATTTCTTAGATGCAATTAAAACCATTTTTCTGGATGATCATGTGCATTTGAACCTCAGTATAAGACCCCAATGTGGAGATGACAGTGGTTATGACATTGTCCAAGGTGATGCAATTTGTGTTTACTAAGAGCTGCTCTTGGGCATAGAAATGGCTGGAGAACTCCACAGGGATCTCTTCATTGTTTAAGCAAATACCAATGTGTAAAAATTTACTTAGGATTGATTATTGGCCATAAACCCAGTAACCTTTTTACTGCACAGGTTCAATTTCCTCGTGCAATTTGTCACGTTGTATAGAATGTATTAATCATTAATAGTATGGAGACTATTATCCATAGTTGAGATTGAACTATTATTTGGCCCAACGCTCAGCCAGTATTTCTGATTAAATACTCTGTAAGTCATACTTGTAGGGATTCGTTCTCTATACTCTTGTCCACCCAATCTTTGTTAAGATACCCTGGTGACAGTCTCTCTCGGCCCAACGCACAGTTGGCAGCTATCTCTGATTGTGGTTCCTTCATCTCTAGACCCCCACTTGGATCTTTACTCTTCTCTCTGATAGTCTTCCAATTATTGCCTTCTGCAATAATATCCTTGAGATAGAATGACACAATAGAAGCTGATAGTCTAACTATATACCAAATTGATAATATACCTGTAGATTATAATACTTTCGTAGATAATAATGATAATAATAATAATGTATTTATTATAGTAAATCCTAGGGAATTATATAGTAGGGGATTTAGCTGTCTAACCCTCAGTCGACACCTCTTTGATGAAACGGCAGCTGTTGCTGTTTAATCACCCTTCCTTGTCTCAGCAGCGATGGTCTTCCCCATCCTGGCTAGGATTCCGTCATTGGACATCCTTGAGACCTCAAACAGAAAGAGTCAGAAAACATGTCCCTAACGTTTTCCTCTCAATCCAAGCGAACCAACCATAATTGGCTACCGACCTGCTTAGATAATGAGACTTATTACCCATTATGGCAGGTCACTTCACCAACTGATTGATTTGCTAGTTGCAGGTGGCATCACTCACCTTGCAACTTACTATTCATTTTAATCAGTCGGTAATTTAACATGACCAATCCCAAACAGTACACCTGATAGTTAATCACTATCAGATGCCCCTATTTCATCAGCCACTCCGCCCAATGAGATCTTAGGTATTCATCTAGATTGATACCCAACGGATATGACCAAGTGAATATCTAAAATCTCCCAAATGTAGTCCCTCTGAAACTCAGACCAACTGATTTCTGATTCAATTCGCCTTAGGGAATTTCCCCTAGCAATACCAGGTAATCTAGCAGGCTGGGAATATGGGCAAAAATCCCAACACATCCCCCCTCTTGCCTAGATTTCCAGCGAGAAAAGGACTGGGGCATGAGAACACCACTTTGGACACCTGGTCGAATACTTCATTGTTTCAAGCAGAGTATACTTGTCAATACTCAACGCTGCTTGGGATGACCTTTGGCATATGGCGTTCTTCCTCTTCCTCCTCGCTACCACCTTCTCAGAGTGCGGTCTCCATGACCTTCTGTTGTGCTGGGCTGATCGATTTACTAATGACAATATTATTCCCAGGATTCAGTTTTCCCCCCATCAGGGTATATGACCCACTGTCATATTCAGGATTCTTAGTCCAGCATCCTTGATTTCCTGATTTTCTTCTCATCCTTGATAGGAGACTCTTGCCATCAATGTTCATTTCATGGCTTAACTAAGAATACTTATTTCTTATTTGCCTTTGTTATTTCGTTCATAACCTCTTGGCATAAGTCATTCTTAATTCTTCCCATGGAGAGCTTATCTCATTAATTTTAAGATTAATTTCCCCAAAATTGGAGCCTAATGGATTATAGAGTGCATAATGTCACTTCTATATAAGTCTGACATCCCCCCTCTCATCCAGCTCATATGTCGAATTCCAAATCTCGCTACCAGCAGCTCCTCAATAATCTGTCTGATCCAGACCTCCATCTTTTCCAGCAGATGAGTTGGGATTCTCAACGGAACCTCTTTTATGGTCCTTCCAGGACTCATACGCCTAGTCTGGCGCAAGTGGCTAGTCCTTCCATCAAATTACTGGAAATGGTAACTATTCCCTCCAAAACCAGGCTGGCCATCATTTTGAATAACTCTTGGCCAACTCTTCCTCTGCAGTTGATTCCAGAGTTGGACTTTGAAACCCTCCTGGATTTAGCTTCTTTTGCTGATGCTCTGAACATCATTGTAGATGTTCCAGAGATTATGCTGGTTGCTCTGGATCGTTCATTTCTGGCTAGCTCAGACCTGCTCCCTGAGTTCCTCTTCTGACTTGGTCAATTTTACAAACCCGCTGTTCTGGTTTCCAAGCTCTCAATTGGTAAAAGCATACACTTTGAGCTCCCCTACACTGAACTCCAGGCCCAAGTCACCGAGGCTTTGACATTAGCGCTGAATCCCTCTGATCTTGACAACCTTCTAGATTGGGATACTGCTGCTTATGCTCTTTGCTTTGCTGGCCTTGTTCTTTGAAGTTGGTATACAAAGCTTCCAGACTCGCCTGGTTTCCACCAGTCATTCAGCTTTAGCTTCTGCGAAGCCCATAGTCACCGCCTGCAGGATGCAATCCTCTCTCTGCACAACTATCTCTTTTCCAGAGCTTCCCATAGGTATCATCCGCTGATGGCTTTAATAGGGGGCATGATTTGGCAACCCCTGTCAAGTATTCCTTCTTCGTTGCTGGCCCACATGTCCGGTGTCCTTGAAGCCCATCAGCAGGCACTCAGGACAAATCTTCCAGCTCCAGTGCTGTATCAGGATTACTCAGGGCTATCTGCTTATTGCCTCTTTCTTTATTGCTGCTTTCCTCCCTGCTCCAGGGGCTCGCGATTGGCATCTTCCAACATCTCAATTTCCCTTCCCCTAGTCGCTTTTTCTCAGGGATTGGAGTTTGCTCAACAGATGTGGTTTTGTGTAGGTCTCGCCCTCACAAACATCCAATTGCATATCAATTTTGATGGGCCATTCATTCCTACCGCAATCCATCCTCCCTCCCCCAAGAGGTGACATAGGCGGAATCATCCCTGTGCTGAGGATGACCAATAAATATTAATTATAAAAACATATTGGCTTTTTTATTTATGCAGTTTATAACTTTTTTCCAATATATTTTAACAATTTTTTTATCTTTATTCTTCTTTTTTTACTATGGTACTTGACCTTGTTTCAGTTCAGAGGTTCATCTTTTCCCCAAAACTGGGTCCTGGGTACTTAAACCTACCAGTTTTCCATGGTTCAGAGGTCCTTTTTTCAGACTTAACCATCTAGATTGGTTCAGAGGTCCTTTTTTCAGACTTGACCTAATCATCGGGACATGACCAACTTAATGGTTTATCAGTCCTTTGGGAACTCTTTTATTTTTTCCTCAATCCAATGCTTTAGATACTTAGCGTGAACTCAATTTACAACTCTTCCATCTAAGATATTCTTGATGGAGTAAGAATTGGTCGCCATCTTGGCAATTACTTCAAATGGACCTGACCACAATGCATCTAATTTGTTTCTTCATCCAAAACCATGCATATTGCAATAGGCGACTCTTTCCCCTATTCAAGATTCTTCTAATGCCGGTTGGTTCTTGTCATCCATCGATTTCGCTCATATCCTTTTCTTCAAGGTTGTATTAAATGCTTGCAATTGCATATTGATCAGGATACTCGTCAGTTAGTTCAAGTATTTCTTGGTACTCATCCCCGGCATAGGTTCCACTACTGAATATAAAATCAGTGGCAACGAGGCCTTTCTTCCATATAATAATTCAAATGGCGTCTTTCCCATCGCCTTATGATGACTAATGTTTTAGGTTAATGTCACCAAACTCAGGTACATTCCCCACGCAGAAGTTCTTCCTGCTACTAGCTTCCTTAGCATTGCAGCAAGCATCCCATTGACCCGTTCTACCAGTCCATTCATCTTCAGTTAGTATGGTACTGACATGACTCCTCAGATCCCCATTCTTTTGTTTAACCTTGGGATCACATGAGATGTGAAGTTGGTCCCATTGTCGCTCAGCAGAACTTGTGGACATTCATGCTAGTATACCACTTAATCCAGGATGAATCTCGCAGTACTGGTAGCATTTACTCTGGTTAGGGCCTTCATCTTGACCCATCTCATCAGATGGTCAATGGCAACTATGATGTACTTGACTCCCCCTGTGCTCATCATCAGCGGTCCCATCACATTGATGGACACTGTGTGCCAGGCGAATCCAGGGCGGACCAGTCAGTATCCAGTTGTATTCTTGTATGGTTTGTGCAGCTGGAACTCCACGCAACAAGCCAGATGATCCGTGACATCGTAGTTAATCAATTCCCAGTAATAAAACTGGCGAATATGGTCATTTGTTTTCCTCAGGCCTCCGTGCCCAAAAACATTGTGAGCTGCTTGTACTATCATCACTCTTTCTGAAGGTTTCAGGAATAATAGCTGCTTCCCATTGATCATCTTGAATACTTGTCCATCCATAGTCTCGGTGTTTTCCATCACTTTTTGAAGTGCACCTTGGAGTTTCTTTGGGCTCATCCCCAATTCTTCCTTCGACCATTATATGGAATAGCTCATCCACCTGTGGGTATACCAACTGGACCATTGGCAACCATGATAAGCCATCCGCGTTCTGGTGAGAAGCCCCCGCTTGGTGGACTATCTCATAATTGTAAGCCTGAAGCTTAAGTGCCCATTGGGTCAGTTGTCCTTATGGTTCTCTTAGATTGTGCAGCCAACACAGCGAAGAGTGGTCTGTCACCACCTTAAAGTGCGTTCTGTGGACATACACCTGAAACTTCTTGCATGCGTATATGACCACAAAGCATTCTCACTCAGTCATGGTGTAGTTCCTCTCAGCAGCTGAGAGTGTCCAGCTCACATACACCACCGAATTCTTGTCCCCAAGTTCATCTACCTGGCTCAGTATGGCACCAATCGCTGTCAACAAAGCATTGGGTTGAATGATAAACTCCTGATTGAAATTCAGATATTTCAGAATCAGCAAATCTATCAAATACCGGCATAACTCATCAAAGGAGTCCTGGGCCTCTTCATTCCATATGAATCCTTTTTTTGGATCTTTTAATTAATGAAATAAAGGCTTGGCTATTCGGGTGAAGTCCCAAATAAATCTTCTATAGTATCTGACCATCTCAAGAAATACTTGAATGTCTCAGACACTCTTCAGTACAGCCATACGATCTGTAGCTGCTATCTTCTGGGTTTGCGGCTGCAATCCACTTGAGTTGATTATGAATCCCAGGTACTCCAACTCTTTCTTGAATAAGTGGCACTTCCTTAGCTTGATCTTCAGGTTAGCCGTGGACAGTCTCTTAAAAACTTCTTCCAAGTGGTGCAGGCGATCAGTAAACATTCTACTGAACACATTGATATTGTCCAGATATACTAGGATGCATGACAACTTCAGGTCGCTTAATATCGCGTCCATGGCCCTCTGGAACGTCGCAGGCGCATTGCAAAGACCCTGGGGCATCCTTGTCGGCTGGTATAACCCCTGCGTGGTAATAATTGCGCATTTTTCTTGATCTTCTTTTGGAAAGTCAATCTGCCAATATCCCAAGATTAGATCCATCGCGGAAAAATATTTCAATTCTCTTAAACAATCCAGCGCATCATCAATCCTCGGTAGGGGATACAAATCCTTCCTCATAATTTTGTTCAGCCTCTGGTAGTCAATCACCACTCAGTTCAATCCATCCTTCTTCTTCACAATCAGAATTGGACTCGCCCAGACTTGATGACGGGACTAGAAGCCCATGCTTCACTAGTTTGCTGATCTCATCCTCCACTACCGCTTCAGCAGCTTTTGATCTTTGGATTGGTCTCATACTAATTGGTAGATTTTCCCCAGTGTTGACCTTGTGAATTGAATCTTGTGCGCATCCCAAATTGTGGTCATCCTGAGAAAACACTTCCCAAGATTTATTGAATAGTTTGAGCACTTCTTCCTGCTGCCTTCCAGCAGATCAGCGAGCTGCTCCCAATCAACCAATAGGTTGATGCTTTCAGCTACCGCAGCTGGTAATCCCATTTCATTGAGAGACCCAAAATCGTGGAATCGTCTCAATTCAGCCATTGGGATCAAATGAATAAATGCGATGATCTGATTCATCTTGATATTCATCAGTTTTTGCTCAAATTCGCTAGGAGAACTCGAATTTCTCCATGGCCTGGCATTATTATCCTGGGAGCCACCCATGGCTCCACTCTGGACTTCTTCCAGGGGCTTCCAACTTCCCCATACAACAGCTCAGGAATCTCCAAAGTCAACCCTGTGTTGACTATTATCTGTGATCCAGCTGGTATGGTCCTCTCTTTCTTGAGCCTTAATGGAATTCCCCAGTTTTCTAGAATTTCTGCCAGCATCTCACGTCATTTCCTACCAACTAATTGGTATTGAATTGGTACAATGCCATCATTGTATATCAGATTAATGAAGTTGTTTCTCCTGATTCAATGGAGATTCACCATCCTTCTGGTATACCAATGGTAACGTCTGACCCAGGATGATCAACGTATTATCCTTGAAGTTACATTTAACTCCGTACTTCTGTAGGAACTCCATTCTGATCAGGATATTGTAGTTTTGGTTCGCCAAAACTATAGCTGGCGCAGATACCACCAATGACCCAAATCATAGTGGCAGCGCACTATATGCTCCACAGGAAATGGTGGTGTTCGGCCCAGCTGTTCCATATTCTCTCTTATGTTCCAAGTCTGGTGAGATCTTCATCTTCTTTACCAGCTTGGTCAACACAATATAGATGGGCACTATACTGTCAACAATCACCCTCACCCTCACTCAATTCACTTGTATATCTATATATGTACACTCATAGTATTGTAATATAGTATTTACTGAGTGAATGGTGGCGTTATTAGCCAAATCTAGGGTGTGAATAATTTGCGCCGATAATTCAGGAAACAATTCCTTTATCACGCCGAGGGGGATAGACAGATTGACCTCATCTAAACGGACGTCTGATAACTCATCAGGATTCTTGGCGGTTCAAATCTTCTCCACCAGTTGTCAGGCATATGGCTGGGCAACTTCCTGGATTATCTTGGGGTCGATCTTCTTAACCTGGCTCTGGTCACAGCATTCACATCCATATTGACCACTTGGTATAGCTGATCCTGCTCATCGTCTACAAACAGATCACTAATGTCAATTTCTTCATTCATGATATCAGGAGGAACAGGTTTCTCCGCCGCTCTAGATTGTTCCTTGTATAGGCAGCGGGCCCTTTTCCTGAATCCTTGGCAGCTGCTGTCTCTTTGACCTGGACCACGTTAATCTGATCCTTCAGCTTTTTGCAGTGTACAGCGAAATGTCCTTTCCCACCACGTTATAGCAGACCTTTTCTTTCTTGCTTAATCGTCTGAATTCTTCAGGCTTATTTCCTGGCACAGTTCGGTTGGTAGCCTCCTTTGCTCCTTTGTTTCCCTTCATGGGATTCGGATTTTGTACCAGATTTAACTTGAAGCTTCTATTTGGGGCATTGAACGTCGCTCCCAAAATCTTCAGATTGTCTACCATTTGTGAGGTAGTTATCTCCATTGCAAACACAGAAGACATCATTCAATGTAAATAGTGATAGGGCCAAAGGGCTGCTTGCAAAGCGATTCTATCATCAAAGTCATCCAATACTTTTGCTCCAGCCAGGATCTGCGACTCCTGGTAAAATTGATCCGCGAAGCTAGCAAGAGACTCATCTTTATGGAACTGAATTCCCATAAATTCTTGCTTGCATTTTGACATGCAGGTTGGACTCCCAAACTCCTTCATGATGGCCACCTTTGCCTCAGCATATGACCAGCTGTCCCCCTCCAGGTGGGGTAACACTAGGTTTTGACAGTTGGTGTCCAGGTAGTTCATGACCGTCAACGCCTTTTGACAATCTCTGTGCCATTCATAGTCATGTCAAACAGTTGGAAAAAAACTGGGGCGTTATCCCGATGGAATGTTGGCAATTTCAGCGTTGCCCTAAATTCCTCCAAGTCATTTTGGGCTGATTATCTCGGTTCAGCTACTCAGCTAACTTGTGGAGTGACTTTAGGCATCATCTCCATAATGGCATTAAAGGCGGGCGGCAAATTTCTTGGGTTATTTGACTTCCCAAGTATCATGTAAGGACTTCTCTTTTTGGCATCGCTGGCCATATTGGGCTCACAAGCACATCTGTGAGCTTTCAGTTCCTCCACTTCTTTGATCAATTTCTCAATATCCACACCAAACTTTCTTAAATGAATGCAATCTGCTTCTTGCTCCATTTTCAGGAATATGACCTCTTGAATGAGGTCCCCTTCTTTCTTCTTCAACGAGTTTACTTTGCCAAGTAACTCATTCCCAAAGTTGGCTACATTCTCTACTCCTTCCTCCACCTTAGCAACTCATTCTTCCAAGGCCGCAAACTCTCAATGGTCCACTGAGTTTAAGGCATTCTGATTCACAGTGGCGATCTTGGTCCACAGCTTGCGTAGTTTTTTTTTATACAACATTCTAATAGAATCTTTACTCAACTACCCCTGTAGTGAGCACCAACTTTTAAAAATTTACTTTAGGTTGATTATTGGCCGTCAACCCAGTAACCTTTTTACTGCACAGGCTTGATTTCCTCGTGCACTTTGTCACGTTGTATAGAATGTATTAATTGATAATAGTATGGAGACTATTATCTGTAGTGAGATTGAACTATTATTTGGCACAACGCTCATCCAGTATTTCTGATTAAATACTCTGTAAGTCATACTTGTAGGGATTCGTTCCCTATACTCTTATTCACCCAATCTTCATTAAGATACCCAGGTGACAGTCTCTCTTGGCCCAACACACAGTAGGCAGCTATCCCTGATTGTGGTTCCTTCATCTCTAGATCCCCGCTTGGATCTTTACTCTTCTCTCTGAGAGTCTTCCAATTATTGCCTTCTGCAATAATATCCTTGAGATAGAATGACAAAATAGAAGCTGATAGTCTAACTATACACCAAATTGATAATATAACTGTAAATAATAATACTTTTGTAGATAATAATAATATTAATAATAATGTGTTTATTATAGTAAATCCCAGGGAATTATATAGTAGGGGATTCAGCTGTCTAACTCTCAGTTGACACCTCTTCGATGAAATGGCAGCCGTTGCTGTTGAATCACTCTTCCTCATCTTTAAGTGATGGTCTTCCCCATCCTGACTAGGATTCCATCATTGGACATCCTCGAGACCTCAAACAGAAAGAATTGGAAAACGTGTCCCTAATATTTCCCTCTCAATCCAAGCAAACCAACCATAATTGGCTAATGACCTGCTTAGGTAATGGGACTTATTACCCATTATGGCAGGTTACTACACCAATCAATCAATTTGCTAGTTGCAGATGGCATCACTCACCTTGCAACTTACTATTCATTTTAATCAGTTGGTGATGAAACCTGACTAATCCCAAACAGTACACCTGATAGTCAATCACTATCAGATGCCCCTATTTCATCAGCCACTCCGCCCAATGAGATCTTATGTAATCATCCAGATTGATGCCCGATGGATATGACCAGGTGAATATCCCAAAATCCCCCAAACGTAGCTCCATTGAAACTTGGGCCAACTGATTCTGATTCACTTCGCCTTAGGGAATTTTCCACTAGCAATATCAGGTAATATAGTAGGCTGGGAATATGGGCAAAAATCCCAACACCTTGAATGCATGTCTTTGATTGGAAAGGGTTTAGTTGCTGCCAAATTATTGAACTAATGTGGTCCAGACATGTTCCCATGTATGACATTCTTTTAGATAGGAAGCCATGATCTCCTGAGAGGTGCTGTTAAGGCAGGAGTGATATCCTTCACTTTTTTTCAGTCAGTAGCCTCTTTCATGGAACTCTCATATGAATACAAGAAAGAGGCAATAAATTTCTAGTCAGGGGTGAATTTCTCCTTAAAACTAGGTTCAAACTTAGTTACAAGGGTTGTGGAGAGAGTATTAACATCATGAATTCATGCAGGCTCAGAAATTTTGGTCTCAAGATAGTTTCAGGGAGCCTGCTGATCCAACCATTTTTCTAAGCCCTCGAGTCCTCTTGAATATCGTCCCAGTTTTGGTTGAGAGGGGAGATGGAGGCCTTGAGATAAACCTGCTATTTTTATGCCTAGATGTCAGTATGCTGAAGAAGAAGCTGACTTTATAAGTTGTTTAAGTGGTTGTTAAACCCTTGGTAGGTTTGCTCAAGCTGGGAAATGAAACTATTGGCAAGCTTAGTAAAAGCACTAAGATTATCCATTTCATATGAAATGGCCTTGATCAAGGTTCTAGGGTCAAGGGGGACTGCGTCCACTTGGAGCTTGCATCCTTGGGTCCCCTTATGGATTTGATCCCATAAGGCAGCTAGGGCTACCAAAATTTCCTTTCTCCAGGGTCATCAGGGTCATCAGGAGTAGGCACTGCAGGACCAGAGGTCCCTCGAGGCCAACAGGCACCTTCATGCCCTTTGGGTTCCTTAGGACCTTTGGGCCCTTCACTTCTGGAGGCAAAGTTGCAGGAGGCCAGTTTCTGATTTTGCTGCTGAAGAGTCTGCACCAGATCTTCAACTTGATGGAGGCGTTAATTCCAAGCGGCCTCGGGGAGTTGTACATTCTGACAAGGCTGATCCTCAAGTTAGCCTAAAATTCTGCTATTCAACACCATGAGCTGGCTTGGGCTTCATTAATTAATTGTAAGTTATTGACATTGGCTTTTCAATTGTCATGGACAAGGATGAGGCCACATTATAGAAATTGAAAAAATGGGAGTGTAAGGTTTATGTAAGCCCTAGTTATCAGGAGAATTCATTATGGTGAAACCTGACTAACTGTTGGATGTGATGAAGGAAGGATGGACGAAGTTTCAAAGATAGCGCTCATCCTCATAGTCAGTTCTCCTGCTGGTAGTTGGGCCAGGGGTATATAAGTCACACATGGTAGAAGGCACTGAAGAATCATGGGTTTGACTTGAGTGGCCTCCCACAGAATAGATGCCTTTTAGTAACTGTTGGATAATTTCGTTAAGATTCTCATATTGAAGATGGTAAGATCACTGTCAATGAAAGATTGAGTGAACTAAAATTTGTCCTGAAACTCTAAGCTTTCAGGATACATGTGTGGTACTTTGTACTTTAAGATACTAATTCATTAAGTGACGCTTCTCAACTGATCTGAAGGGTGACTTTCTTGACTGCTATTATTCACCATTGTTTGTGATAGACGCTTTCACTTAGACAGCTCAGAGCCATCTGTAATGAGCACCACTTTTCTTGGTGTAACAGTTCTCTTGACTTATAACAAAGGTCAAAAATGGGCTATAAGCTGTGCATTATTGGTGAGATCAAAAAATAAAATGATGTGATGGATATAGATTTCTTTAATTAGTTAGAAAGCGTCAATATTTGAAGGGCGCGTAGGGACATGGTGCCTCATGGACCTTTATGGCATCATACAATCAATATCTTTCATTGCCTTCCAGATTGACCGTTTGGTCAGCACCCTCATTGTTCTGTGTTGTCCTCATGACCTCAGCGGTGGGGCCGCACCTCTCATGATTCAGGAAGTGGAGACAGGATTCCTGAAGGTGTTTTTATTGATCTCATGTACATAATGCTTCCTGATCGAATCTAGTATTGGTGCCTTCAGGGTAAGGTAGATTTGCACTGGTTCTTTAGTCAATCTACTGTGGTTTGCTTCATGAGTAGGGATTTTGACCTTCTCATCATCTTAAATCCCAACAACATGAATTAAGTCAGATGGGGTGACTCTTGAGTTATGATGAATTAATTAATGAGAACATGACATCAAATGAATAGCAATATAGACAATTTATTCTAAAACATTTAATTAACTTAAAAGAATTTACCAAGGAAGAAGCAATCATATCATATCAACAGCCAAGGATGATGAGGCCAAAACATTACAATTTGCCAATGGATATAAGTATGGACACTTTTTAGAGGAAGTGATCTGATTCACATAGTTTGTCATTCCATTGTCTAAATAACGTTCTAGTTATCTATATAATTGTACTGCACCAAAATTATCCCCACACATTTATTCTGACCATAAAATTGATGATGCATTGCTGCATCAATGCAACGCAGTGCTGTTGAAGCAAGCATTATTGCAGTTCCTCATATAAATATTTTCTTTTTCATATAATATCATTTTTCTCAGATCGTTACCTCTAATTTTGCCTGGCCACCATATAAATAGGGTTATTTTATTTATAAAAAACCTCTTCTAATATATCTTATCTTTCAAAGTAAGGTTTAACAACCCTGGCTGGTTTTGTTTTATTTTGGAAATGTTACCCCAGAGTGTAGGTATCCCTGGGTGATCATATTGCATTGGTGGCCTGCCAAGGCCCTGTGTCATAAATGCTGTTGGAATCCTGCTGCTTGTGTTCGCAGGTACCAATTGTTGGCAGGATTTCACCAAATTTATTTATTTATTTCGCTAAAAATTGCAGACTTACTATATATAAAGTTATAAGCTAATCTAATATATTTCAAGGTTGGTTAGCCGAGCGGGTAAAACTGCTTCCACCCCTAGTGCAGGTTTTGAGTTCAAAACCTGTACTGGCTAGAAAAATTCTTGGTGTAAAATATATGTCCCAAGGTTGACCCACCTCAAATACTTTCTTTCTCTCTTTCTCTCTTTTTTTCTTTTTCTTTCTAATATATTTCCCAAGTAGGTGCATGGGAATGATAAATGATATTTTATTTAATGGCTTCCCCTATTATTTAGGGCTATCAAAGGCTATAGTGGGATTGAAATTAAACTCAGTATAAGTGGGATATTGAGGCTTAAACATTTGGATAATATGACCAATAAGCACTCCATAAAATCTCCTAATTTCATTTGGTCTTGATACCATATGATTGGCCCACCGCAGGTAGGATAGAGCCATGGGGCAAGATTTAGTATATTGCACCCATGATTCTATATTAAAATTAAGCTTCTCACGGCTTATTTCTACCTGCTTTGGCTCATGATTGGTGGGTAAAATTTCTTCACCCTTTACAACCCACCTCAAGACTATAAAAGGGGTGGTTTTTTGATAGGAAAAAGCACTAAATTGGTGATAGTGCTTGGGTGACCCTCCAACTCAGGTGAGGTATGTGGCCAAGTGAGAGCAACAAGGGTATCTTGATCTGTCCTATTCAACTGAGGGCAGGGTGTAAAAAATTACACTGAGTCAAAGAAATTCGCCAAGAGAAGGGCAGGTTCATATTAATAAAATTCAGACTATCATTGCCTAAAATAGTATTCTCTCAAAGCCAGGATGGCAATTTTCTGACAGATGAAGCTGAGAAAGATAGATTAGGCTTCCAATTGGGGTGCATGAACTCCAGTGGAGAGCCTAGAACGCCATGGTCACAGCGGTCTAAATGACTTGGAGAAGTGGGGTTCTAGCATGGATGTGAGGGAAGCAAAAGTTCAGTAATGTACCAAAGGCCCCTAAAGTAAACCAAATGTTTGCAATGGGGCAACTGCGGGTCTCATGGGGAAGACCCTCAAGGGAAGAGGAGGCATGGAGGATGAAAACTCTTTATGGTTTGCAGTTGCATGCCTTCAAATTCAGAAAATGAGGGTCAAAGATTGATGTAAGGCATTTCAGGTTCTGCCACAAACTTTTCAAGGGAACAGGGAGCAAAGGGAGCCCATGCAGAGCGTTGGGTTGAGCTCTCCCTGAGAGGAGTGCTCCAGGCCCCTTGGGAGAGCAAAATTCTCTGCATGAGTGTTAGGTGGGGGCCTATACACAGCTGGCAACAAAATGGGGACACCCCAAGTTTGTCCCGCCCAACAAGCAGCTTCTGGTGAACCAACGGTGGAGCAAAGAGCCAGGGTTGAGAAAAATGGGCGTATAATAGGGGCAAGAGGAGAGTGTGTGTCATCTGGGGTGCTTTTTTCTAAATTCATGATGATCTCTTGGGTGGAGGGATCAATTGAATAAACCTAGTGACAATCCTCAGGATTAGAACCAGAGTAGTGGCGCAAGATACTTGATTAAAAGGCAGAATCTTTTTAAATAAAAACTGATGGACAGAGTCTGCGACAAGCTGGGTGAGAACGTAAGGGTTTATCTATTGCAGCTGAGGCAAGGGAGTAAAAATGAACCAACAACATTCCTAGGAGGGGCTGTTGCCTTATGAATTAGTAAACCATCAGGGAAAGGCATCAAGGGATTAGTCTATTAGGATTTGATGGTGGGTTGCAATTAGCAGGGGGAATGGTGGGCAATGGGTATTCAAAATCCTGACAAATTTCTAAAAAAACTTTATATTTATTTCCAAATTTATGATCCAAGTCAGGTTGACAGTGCCAACCTGGGGCCTGGCAATTAGGGTCAGGCTGGCCATATGTCCTGAACTGCCTATATCCATTACAGAGGGGTGGGATAGTTAGGCTGGCTCCCTTAACAATTGGCTTGGGTGCCTGAATGGTAACCCAATTTGACTTTCCATACTGGGCAGCCTAGACTGGCTCTCCCAGCTCAGAATTCACAAACTGGGCCCTAAGACCATTGTGACCTGTTTTTTGAAAACTTAAGTAAAAAATTACTTGGGAAGGGGTGAGTCCCAGGCGCCTGCCTGTGGCCCCTGGCTTAGGCAACCTCCATGAAAACCCCATCTATTAACTCTAATGGGGTAGAGGAGGGAGGAAGAGGAAGGGCTAGGGGATCCTTGGGGGTTAGAGCAGTAACCAAGCGCTCATCCACCATATGCGCCATGTAACTCAACTGTGACAAGAGGTCCACCTGGGTTTTTGGACCCCTTTTTGTCCTGAAGAGATGCTGGTCCCTGTTAAGGTGCAGGAGCTGGGCCCCAGGGCTCACATTATGATCAGAAAAGAAGCCTGAAAGACCCTATTATGATAAAAAAATTTTCATTTTGTGATATATTTGAAAATGGTTAGTTTTATAAATTAAGATTGAACTTAATGTCAAAAGTCTTAGAGCTCAGATAAGATTATAATCCTAATAGATCACCCCCTTAAGAACTCAGTAAACTGTTATTTTTAATTTCATTATTCAACTTTTATAGGATATTCACTCTAGGAAATAGCCATATTAAAATATCAAATTTTTGTGTTTTTTCTAGGAGTTTGTTAGATATTTATCATAAAGTATATCTGTTGCAATAAACTAGTTTTATGCCATGGTTTGGTTTTTGTCTGCCCAAAAACAATTCTTGAATTCAACACCCTTGCCAATTTTGTGGAGCGTGCACTTTACCTTGCCTCTGATGATTTCTTTAGAAAGTTTTTTAAAAAGGCTCTGAACTTTGGCACCTACTTCATATATTCTTTTGGACCACTTTTTACCTATTTTTATTTCTATAATTAAATTTGTTGAGATTTGAACCGCTTCCACTCAGCCACACTCTAATTTCCCTACCTCTGATACCTCTCCAAAATTTCCTCTCACCTCATTGGAGCATTATTTTCTGTCACCTAATCAACTTGTCAAAGGAAAGCCTGCTGTCGATTCCCCCTGATCAGCGTCATGGTGCTAAAAATCTTGGTGTTGACGGACGTCATTACCTGAAAGAACTAGGATGAAAACAAAGCCTGTAAATACCAACTCTTTTTAATAAATATAGTTACATTTTTACCTCCATTTCAATCTGATTTTGCTTATTTATAGAGCCTCTGTTTAGCAAGCTCCTCTCCGGCCATCAACTTCATGATCACCAGCTTTAATATAGGTCCCTTGTCACCCATTACAAAGCTTATAGAAATTTACTGGCCCCTATGTTTAAAATTCCCGGCTCTCCCCGCTGTCTACTCTCTGTGGGACGTTATCCTATCCATTTTGGTACGCTTTGGAGGAACTATTACCCTCAGCTACCCTATCCCAACAAAATAATTGGTTCTTTCTGCCAGGTACTCTCCTGAGCTACCTGGTGAATAAATATATTCATAATGGATTTCCACCAAGACTCTACTTGGCTACTTACTGAAATATCCAACATCACTCAATAAGTAACTTCCTGGAAACTGTGCCTCTGAGAACAACAAACCAAATCTTATGCAATTCCATGCTACGCTCAATAAATCTATTCCAACCCTTGAACCCCAGAACTATCATTTTCAGACTACAGGTAGTGCTGATACTATTGATCGATTACTTTTAGGTGCTCTTTTCCCCAGAGATTGCTCACATTGTAACCAAGTCTCTGCAGTTCCTGATAATATGCAAGCTCTATATGAATCTGCCACTTTACCCAGCTCCAAAGTAGGAGTATCTCACACAGAGCAATATTTGTGACAGTTTGTACACCCAGCCATTCACCCTTTAGTTCAAATGATGGGGATCCACCATCAGGAAATCTTAAGATCTTTACCTTGTCCCAAGAACTACACTCCTATCTTTTAGAATTCTATAACTTGCTTCTTTGGTTGTAAGGGAAAAAAAGTGAGGCCATTATTGAAAATTGCAACCAACTTATCTCTATTCAAAACCAACTCTCCCAACTGAACATAGGAGTGGCTAGCCTGCTTTACGAGGAATTAGCTACTTGTTTTACTGAGACATTACAATTATCAAGAGTTAGTTGCAACAAGCCATTACCAATCTTGCCAGCCAACTTAATGCTTTTACCAAACAAACTTTAGAACAAATGGACCAGATTGAATCAGAAATCCAACCAGCGTTTAATGTCTCAGGCATTGTCAGGGAAACTGGAGCGCAGGAGGTCACTGAGGGGAAAGACCCAGGGCAAAGGTGTGCCAACAAGGTCAAGTGACCCAACAAAATGAAGAGACGTATTAAACGTTCATTATTGTGTCTTTAAATAAATCTGTGGAACAAAATGCACACCAAACTGGCCACAACCATCAGGGACATGAGGCTCTGGGATCTGGGAATTGTGGCGAAAAATTTAGGGCAACAGGTAGTAAAATAGGAGGTGGAGCCGGCAGAATAGGTGGCGGAGTAGGCGGAGGGCTCATGTACAACAGTAGGGGCAAACCAGAGTGGAAAACGGACTCCATCCATTGCAGAACTTTAAGAGTTTGTATTTTTTGGAAAGAACCAAAATACAGGAAATGTGCCCAAAATACTAAACTTTATTGAGATGATCTGTGTATCTGAGAAAAGCAAAGCCTTTCTCATCTTGGGACTTAATTTATAGGGGGTTGCTTCACAAAGATTCTAGTGATATTGGAATCAGAAATGAGCTACAAATTCTTCATTTTTCAACAAAATCAAATTTTTTTGAATTTGACCAGATTTTGTAACCTCATATCTTGTGATTTTCTGGGTCTTGAGTTTGATTCCCACCTGGTCTTTTGCCTCAATTAAGACGTTTTCCTCAGCCCTGGCTGGCAAAGCCAAAACCCATTTTTGTCAATGACCTTAGATAGGTCATTGGTGACCCTTAGGGGTTCTGGTCTCTGCCCCAAGGGCTTGTTGGACTTGGCTTTAGAAGGGCGTTTAATTTCAGAAAATATGTCACTAGCTGTGACAGGCATGCCCAAAATCCCAGGGCCTCCTGGCCCTGTGGGTCCCCCAGGCCCCCTGGGGAGCGGGGATCAGCTGGCCTCACAGGGGTGATGGGGCCCCCTGGTTGTGATGGAGGTGAAGGGCCACCTGGGACAACTGGCCCCCTGGCTATGGGCATCCTGGTCCTCATGGGCCCCCTGGGCCTCCTGGTCCCCCAGGTCTGACTGTGCATTTACCTTCCCCTCCAAAGGATCCTTCTTTAAATAGCCGCCTTCTTGCTCTTGAACAAGACCTTGAAAATATTGCTTGAAGCTGTTGGCTATATTGCTCTGAATAGCCTATTGATCCAAACCTTACTGTTGATGCAATTAAGAAAGGGTTAGACAACACTTACCATCTTTACGATTCTCTCATTGCCAATTTAACTCATCAAAAAGAAAAAAATATTAGGTTGGAGCAAGACAAATATGAGCTCCAATCCTTAATTAAAGATCAACTTGTCAAAATGGAATCATTACACAACAAACTTTAACAAAAAGCATCTACCAATTCCCTAATTGCCCAAATTGGGGCTCTTCAAGATGATCTGAAGACTTTTGACAACAAGCTGATTTAAATCGAAATCCTGTGCCTCCTTCCAAATCAGAGATATCCAAAATTAATTGAATTAGCCCAGTGGGCATTAATGTTAATTTGGCTCCTGTGGGAAATACATTTAAACCTTCTTTTAAAGACAAGTTCACCCTGGGGGAAGGAAGTATTGCTTCATTCCTATATATTTGAGAACGCGATGGAGAAAGCTCCTAATCAAAAAAAATTATAAATACTTACCCTTTTGCCTTAGTAGATCTGCTCAAGGAATCATGGTACCCCACCTCATGCAATGCAGCACTTGGGCTGAGGTGAAGGCTGCATCTATTAAAGAATTCAGTAGTGATCTCACCTTGGTGAATCAGAAATAGGCCTTTATGAGTATTAAGTTAAGATGTGGCGAATCCCCTGCAGAGTTTGCTGCTTGATTCTACACTGAGGCTCAAGTGTTGGTAAATAAATAACTGTCTCACACTTGATGATGCCATTGTTGCCGTCCTGTCAGCTTTAGAGTTCAACCCGCAGCTACATCTTCACATGACTTCAGTGAAACAAAGCTTTACTCCTACTTTAGATATTAAAGCGGCCCTTCTTGAAATTCCCGCTTCTGTAGTTACTGCTGCTCCTGCTCTTGCTTCAGCCTCACGTTCTCAAATTCATGTGGTGAACAACAGTGAGTCTGAAAAAAATAGAGCCTAACCCAACTGAACCTATTGTGGCCGTCGCAACTACACCATTCAGCATTGTTGGACAAAAATGTCTATAGAAAAAGCAAAAGAGGGGTCAGCATAGAGCGAGAGGCTCCCTATGCTGACGACTTTACTGCGCCTCAAAAAAAATCAGTTTATATTATTTCTGCTGACCTTGTTGGCCCTAGTGCTCCTGAAGAGGAAACCCCTATTGAGCCTTCCGTTAATAATAACCTAGCGATATTTCTTATTATCCTCTTTCTAAGCCGCCCCCTGCAGCTATATAATCTATCCCAGTCCAGTGGGAAGTGACGGTAACCCATATTGAAACAAGGGTCCACAAGGTGAAGGTTCTTGTTAATGTTGACTCTGGCTCTCTGATTAACATCATTTCTTCTTGACTAATTGAAAAAATTAAGATTCAGCCTGATCTTAACAATTCATTAGAATATGGGATAGCTGGTACTGCATATGCTCAAGCTATAGGTTATTACTCCCTCTTACCCTAAAGCTAGGTGGCCTACAGCTCTCTATCCCTGCTGTAGCCCTGGATAATTTTAGCTATGACCTCCTATTGGGAATTGGGTTTCTTATGGAACATGCTGCTATTATTAACTTTAAGGATAACTTTATTTCTATATTAGGATACCATGTTTCATTACTTATAACTTCTGCTCTTAAGGAAAAGGGGAAGCGGAAGTTGAGGACATGCCTGCTCAAGTCTTCTGCTTCAGTCAAGCATTTAGAATATCATGTGTTGTGTTATAAAGTTAAGTTGCCCCCTCCCATGGTTGAGGCTGAGGAGGGGATGCCTTTACATTCTCCCCAAGTCATTATTATACCTCCTCAGGCCCAAATCCTGTTGGACACTGTGATCCAGTTGGTTCCCCCTCCTGATCACTTTCTTGAGATTTCTAGTTTACCTAACCCCTTTATATTTGAAGATCTCCCCTGTCCAGGGGTTTTAGATCCCGCTTACCAAGGCACTGTCACTGTTCTTATAGACAACCTCTCCCGGTCTCCTAAAGTCATTGAGCTGAATCAACCTATAGCTTATGTCCGCCTCTTGCCTTATGACCAGGTGATGGAGGTTCATGGCGTTGGGACCCTTCATGATTTTGGTTTAGATGAGCCCCTTGTCATTGATGCAGTGCCCATAAAAATTGGTTCTGATTTGTAGGCTGAGCAAAAAGTGGCTGCTGAAGCTTTGATTGGCAAGTATTCAGATACTTTCGCCTCTGGCCCCCACAATTATGGACATATGCTAGGCGTACAACACCAGGTTGATACCGGAGATGCTGCTCCTTTTTGCTCTCAACCCTATCAAAAATCAAAAACTGAAGAATCACAGGTTACCCTTGAATTAAAGCAATTGCTAGATGCTGGCCTCCTTCAACCATTGCGTAGTCCCTGGTCCTCCCCTCTCCTGTTGATTAAGAAAAAGGACAGGAGCCAACATGGTGTTATAGACTATTGATGATTAAATTCTATTATGCGTAAGGACTGCTGCCATTTGCCCTGCATTGATGACTCCTTGCGATCCTTATCTAGCTCCCAATATTTTTCTGCAATAAACTTGGCCAGCGGCTACTGGCATATTGATCTTTTCGCTGAGGATTATGCCAAGTGTGCCCTCATCTCCCATGAGGGGTTGTTTGAGACCACCTGTATGCCGCAGGGGTTATGCAACGCCCCTGCCACCTTCCAACGCGCTATGGACCAGTAGTTCGGGGACCTTAAACTCATGTGTGTGTTAGTATACCTAGATGATGTCACTGTCTTCTCCCAAACTTTTACTGCACATCTCAATCATCTTTAACAAGTATTCCAGCGACTATGGGAGGCCTTCTTGAAACTAAAATCTTCTAAATGTAAATTTTTTGAATGAGAAATGGAATTTTTAGGACACAAGGCGATGCAGCAAGATATCATCCCCATCTCAGATAAGGTCTCTGCCATTGAACACATGCCCACTCCAAAAATTTATGAGACATCCAAGTCTTTCTGGAAATGGTGGGCTACTACTGCCAGTTTATCTCTCACTTCTCTGACCTTGCTGATCCCTTAGCTGAACTCCTATAAAAAATGTGCCCTTCTTTTGGGGCCCTGAGAAGCAACTGTCCTTTGATTCCCTATGCACTGCCTTGTCATCAGCCCCCATCTTAATACATCCTAACTTTGAGCAAGCTTTTGTTCTCTTCACTGATGCCAGTGACACCGCTGTAGGCGCTATCCTTTCCCAATTAGACAAAGACCAAGTTGACCACCCAGTTGCTTATTTTAGCAAGACGTTAACTAAGGCAGAGCAGAATTACTCAGTAACTGAACGTGAGTGCTTGGCAGTTTTGCTTGCTATATAACACTTCCGCCCCTATTTGTATGGTAAACATTTTGCAATTGTTACCAATCATTCCTCCCTCCGTTGGCTTTATCAAATGAAAGATCCCAATGGAAGGTTAGCTCGCTGGGCCCTCATGCTCCAAAATTACGATTTTTCTATAGCTTACAGAGCCGGTGCCATTCATCAAAATGTGGATGGGTTATCCTGCCTCCCTATTTTACATGTAACCATTCCTGAAGAGGATTGACTTTTTGAGCTTCTCCCTCACCCTAGGTTGTGGCCTCAAGAATCTCCAGATGTTCAAGCCCAATTAAAGAAGATGGTTGCTAACACTAAAGTTGTCAATGGTGTTTTGGTAAAACAGGTTGGCACCTCTTTTCTGCCCTATCTCCGCCCTTTGCTTTGTACTGAAACTATCATGGAGGCCCATAAAACCCTTGGGCATGGGGCTATAAAAAAACCCTTGAGTGGCTAAAAACCAAATGCTACTGGGAGATTATGGCCAAGTCAATTCATGTTGTTTTGGAAACTTGCTTAACCTGCTGTTCCCAGGACAACTCCAATTCATGATTTAAATCTGAGCTTGTAGTTCCTGGGCCCCTTTTGATACTGTTAGCATTGATGATGTAGGACCATTACCTGCGGCTGTCTATGGCCATCGCTATATTATCCTTGCCATCAATCACCTAACAAAGCGGGTTGAGGCCACTTCTGTCCCTCATGCTACTGCCCTCTTCCTGTACCAACAAGTATTATCCCATCATGGTTGCCTGTGGATACTTTTATTGGATAATGGCACAAATTTTATCTCTTCTTTAGTCTAGGAATTAACTTCTTTGCTAAGTATAAAGCACCTTTTCACTACACCATATCACCTTACCACCAAGGTTTGGTAGAGCATGCTAATGGTACCTTAATTTCCATTCTATAAAAGTTAGCCGCTTCTGACCCTGTGCATTGGAATAATTTTCTCCCTAGCACCTTATTGGACTATCAAGTTAGCTATCACAGAATAATTAAGATGCCCCCTTTTCAAGCCCTATATGGGCAAGAGCCACTTTTGCCTTCAAGCCTTCTTCCTATCATTGAATCAGCTAATTTAAGCAATGTAGAGCTTACCCTGTGATGGCTAAATGATGAGATCATATGTCTCCAAGCTATGGCTAATGAATCTATAAAAACTACCAATTTTAGAGAAGGGGTTCAAGCCAATAAGAGCTGACCTATGCTCCCTGAATACTCTTTAGGAGATTTAGTCTTGTTATACCACCATCACCCTGGGGTAGGAACCACAAGCTTGCCACCATTTGGTCCAGCCCTTATCAGGTGTTATACTATAGGGGGCCTGAATACTCTATTGCTGCTACTGGTACTGGCACTGTAGTATAATCATGTCCATAGCCATATTCTGTAAAACTACCATCCCCTCAGCAAGATCTTGAGGGGGTGTTGTTGGGATTCAACCTGCTTCCACTCAGCCCCACTCTAATTTACCTACCTCTGATACATCTCCAAAATTTCCTCTCACCTCAATGGAGCATTATTTTCTATCACTTAATCAATATGTCAAAGGAAAGCCTGCCATCAACCCCCCTGATCAACATCAGGATGCTGAAAATCTTGCTGATGGAGGACGTTGTTACCCTGAAAGCAAGAGGATGAAAACACAGCCTATAAATATCTGCTCCTTTCACTAAATAAAGTTACATTTTTACCTCCATTTCAATTTTGATTTTGCTTATTTCTAGAGCCTCTGTTTAGAAGCTCCTCTCCAGCCATCAACTTCATGATCACCAGTTTTAATAATATAGGTCCTTTGTCACCTATTTCAAAGCTTATAGAAATTTACTGGCCCCTAGGTTTAGGATTCCTGACTCTCCCCGCTGTCTACTCTCTGTGAGACATTTTATCCCATCCATTTTGGTATGCTTCAGAGGAACTATTACCCTCAGCTATCCTATCCTAACAAGATTATCTAATAAAGAACTGCATGGCATGCCATACTATATCAACCTTAAATACCCTTGTACTTTTATGCCTTGTTGCCCTAGCTTTTCTGGCCATAACCCTCAGATGATCAGTTTCCTTGATATCATTCTCTATCTCAGTTTAAATCTTTATAGATTAAATTAGATTATATTTTTTTAATTTACATAACTAACCTATCTTAGAGTGCTCAAATTAGCTTGTGATAAATTATGATATAAGATGAATTATAATGAATGAACTAAGAAACTTTGGTTGTTATAAGTTATAAACAGTTTTACTTACCTTTATAGATAAAATTAAAAATCTTATTTTATATATACAGAAGTAGGTTTATATATATGACACTAAAATATTATCTGATTATAACAAACTCTAGTTCTATAAGACCTACTAAGATGCTTCTAATCTGTAGAAACTATAGTAACTATAAATATAGAAGAAGGTTATGTGTATAAAAATTTGAACTAATATCAGTCAAGGATCTAATAACTGAGCAGTTAAATACTTTGATTTGAGTAGATTATACTAATTTTTTACTTTCTGCTAATGAAGAGTTTATTACCAAAGGTGTAATTTTTAGAATATGATCTTTATAATATTTTTTATTTTTAGAATCCTAAAATGAAACAACATAAAAATTAAACAATTTTAGATAATTTTTAGGAGCATTTAGAACCCAAGATGAATCAATATATTAAATTTCAAATCTTCGATTTCTATAGGGTTAAAGATATAGTGATCAGTAATTGAGTGGATGGGATTTGATTTTTATACATATAGAGTACATAATTTGATCATATGAATTAAATTTTCGCCTTATAAAAATCTGTTAATAAAATCTAATTATTAGGTTTATCTAAATAGGCTTTGCCAATTGATTCAAGTGCAGATTTGCACAAGCGTAATACAAAAACGAATCTGGAGCACATCGGTATACGGTCGGTTAGTTTTTATACCTGAGAATTTAAATTAGCGATTTTAATGAAAATTATTGAGGTTTGGTTAATTTTGACTGGCAGGATAAGATCGAACCGTTAAATTCACACCACAAATTTGCGGGACCAGCTAGATAGGAAAAGCTTAGGTTAGTGAGGCCAAGCTTCAGGTTCTCGAACGAGGGTAAACTTGGGTTCTAAACGCGGTACAGACGAAATTCTTTAAGCGTAAAGGGGACCATTAGTTTTTGAAAATGGCTCCTGTAAAAGAAGCTAACCAAGGGCTCGGTGGAGACGAAAGTAGCAATAATTTGGAGGATCCTTCAAACCGATACCATGATATCTTTGAGCTAGCGCAGATTGAAATTTTAAATGAAATCAAGGATGCCATTGACCAAATCTTGTTTAATAAAAAGATGGCGTTAATGGTGTACGCCAAAAACCAGGCGGCAAAGGTTATTGAAGCCGAACGCCTGGCTAATTCATATGGTTGGAGGGAAGCTCTTTCGGAAGATGTTACCGCAGATGAGTTTAAAAGATACCTTGGCATCACTAATATTGAAGCATACTTTGCTGCTACACCAGAAAAAGTGGAAAAAACTGAAACCGCCAACCAGCAACGAACCAAAAGTAAACCACGTCCACCTAAAAATACGCATCCATCTTTACCCACCCCTGAAGAATTGTTGAAAGGCGCGGCTAAGGTATTTTTAACCCATTTTGTTCGTTTTTAATTTAATTTGCTTTATTTTTAATATCCAGCACTTATTTTTACTTCCTTTCTAATGGGTTTTAAAGTCGTCTTTAACATCAGCACCCGAGGCTCCCTCTACACAATCCAAACCTGATCGGGAAGCTGAAAGTTTCCAACAAAATAGTAAGAACGAAGGCTCTGAAAGCTTCGACGAGACTTTAAACAATCACAAACCTCCTCTTCCTGAATCATCTTTCAAAAAAGAGCAAGAGGTATTACCCACTTTTATGCCTATATAACAAAACTTTAGGAAACGCTCACGCCGCAAGCAGCGCTTGAAATTGAACAAAAGGTGGGCATTATTACATTTAATCTAATTTTAAGAATCTGCCGCTTTAATTTCACTTCTCCGAAAATGCTATGCAGGTTTTGCTTATATCGAGTCCCAAAATAAGAAGGATGAAGGCCTGGATAAAAAAGTGGCCGCCATCCGAGTTGCTTTCCTGCAGTTCCTTAAGCCTTTCACTGATGGCGAATATAGCAAAGATTTGGTATTTTTCGTAAGAGGCCTATGTATTAACTCGGCTCCTTAGTACGATAAGCTCTCGGGCGCGTTTAGCTGCCTTGAACTAGCTAGAAAAGATTTGATCTTCATTAGCTTGCATCTAACGGCCCAACTAGTTGTCGTAAGCCAATTTATTTTTTATAGTTAAAATTTGATAGAAACTGGCGGGATTTTCACTCAAGGACCAGCCGACGCGCTCGCGGCTGGCGAAAGCTTTAAGCCTTCCCATCTTTGCTGAGTACCGAGACTTTGCCTTGATTCTATATGCGCATCTGCTTGAAGGGTGTCCGGCGATTTTGCCGCTGAAAAATAAAGTAATTCACCTTTTTGATACTAACCCTAACCTTCAGGTTTTATCGTCTTCAGGGGATTCAGTTAAAGTATTTGCATCTATTGCATTCTGTTGATTACGGAAAACTCCTCCGGTAATTAAGGTTAAAGGCATAGACTAATGTTGGTAGGTATAAAGAACTTTTTCAACCTAAGTGCTGCTTGGCATTGGATAGTATCGCTTTGTAATGCCCCAATAGACGAAAACTTTTGCGTCTATTTGGATGTGATGCTAGAGGTGGGTTGCTGATTGATGGGCGCTAATCGAAATCTGATTTGTGGGCGAAGCCTCATTGAAACTTATAATGACCAGGCTGTCAAACTTCTGCGCCACCTAATGATGCGCACGGCCAATCTTACCCACCTTGCTGCCCAGCAAAATAGAATACGCATTCTGAACCTTATCGCAAAGTCTCTCATGCCAATGGATAGAGAGAGCTAAACTGTATTCGAACGGCTTATCTTAAAAGGCAGCTTTGGGCCACGTGTAATTTGAACTCTAAAATATAAGAGCGCTTTTTATTTAAAGGTGCCTCTCAATTTCTTTGCCCAAAGCCTAAGGTGTCTTCAGTACGACTTTTTACGCTTGTTTGGAATTGCTTTGGCACGGTCTATAGTGGTTCATGCTCTACCCTTATTTTTTGTTCAAGTGCTTGAGCTTTGTTCTCCAAGTAAGTTAAAGTGGAAATTGAGAACGCAGCTGAATTAATTATGCAAACTGGAGTTAACAAGACTTTCAATGGTATAGAAGTATAGATTTATCAGGGGATATCAATTTGGATAATCTAATTCTTAGGAATGATTATCCCCTTGCTTTATTTAATTCACCATCTATCTCAAATAACTTTACTGATAAACCTTAATGAGCTAAATTTTATACGAGCTTTGATAAAATATCTATGCACGGAACCAATTTATCAAAATTAATTTTACAGTTGACTTATAAAAATTGGCTGAAAGAAACGTTTAAGTCCTAATTAGATTATATAGATAAAATGTGTGTCAGTTGAGCCAATCAGCTGGAATACACGAACAGAAAAATTCTAGGGTATACTTATCTTCTTGGTATAGGTTAAGTATCAGAGGCAAAGGGTGCCTATAGAGAAAGTTCTAGGCAAGTCGCTGATGGCTGGTAAAATATTCATCAGTATAGATAATGAAACCCTTTTTACTCATCATTTTAGTAAAAGATCTGACACCTCCTTGTACTCAAAAGAAAGTTCTTTTTTGTTTGGTTTTCCTAAAGGAACGTTAAGTTTAAAGGATTAAAAAGTTGGTGTCTATCTAGCATGCGAATCTTTTAACAACTATATACTACCAGGTTTCCTGTTTTGCTGTAGGCGATCCTTTTTGCTGCCTTATCCTTCTATCTTTGCCCTGCCATAAGCCTACTTTGTTTTACCTGATTAGACCAACCATTATATTGTAGTCTATTTTAATAGTAATGAATTTTCTTCATAGTAACTATCATTACTGGTTATAATACTTATCCATACCTACAAAGTTTCAACTAAAAGCATGTCGGTTATATTGTTGAAACCGGTGCTAGGGCATTGTATTTCAACTGCACTGGTAACTACACCAACCACTCAAAGTACTGTGTGAAGACAGTGACTTTAACACTTTCATGCCCGGTGACACCAACATGTCACATGCAAACCAAACGTTAGTTGCCGGTGGCAACAAGTTGGTGCTACCGGACATGAAAGTGTCATTTAAAACTTCACAAAATAAAAGGTAGCTTCAGCAATATGGGTTTTTCAAAAAAGAGAGCATCTTATGGTATTGAATACTGCTAAAGGCTTATGGGCTTACTCAAATAATTGACCTGATAGGCTGATACAACTTAAATCAGAATGAGATCCCCTTTCCCTTGGTAATTCCCCCAGATATCCCATGTCTACCCAAGTTATCATTGGTGCTTTCAATGCTTATTAAGCAGCACCTCAGAATGGTAGACTAAAATTGTAATATCCAAATTGGGTCAGACAGCAAATAATAAAGGTTGAGGTATTTCTATATAAAGATGTTATATGCCTGATCCAATCAAGTTATCGGCTATATATGATAGTAATCAGGACCCTATTATTGATAGTTTTATGCTAACATAGGGGCAATGTAGACTAGTATGCTAAAAAGATTTAGGAGGTGATAAAATGATTAAGGCTGCAGCATCAGAAGCCACTGCGTGTTAGGAAACAAGAAAGGTACTGATGGGGTTTAGTGATTTGATTAATACCAGATAATACTTTAGGCCACTACATATAAAACCCGAGGCTGCATGGCGAAGTAATAGCTATACTGATGTTGAATCTGCTGTATAATCATCAGTTAAAGTAAGATACTAAATATATACCATTTCTCTCTCAATTTCAACATTTTATTATTCAATTTCAATATTTTGTTATTCAATTTCAATATTTTATTCAATTTCAACATTTTATTATTCAATTTCAATATTTTACAAATCAATTTCAACATTTTATTATTCAATTTCAACACTAATTAAAAAAGGTTTTTTCAATAATTTTTTGAAGATAAATATAAAAAGCTTAAAATTATTATTCAATCAAATTTTATAAAATAATCTACCCACATGTCTTCCATCAGTGATTATGAAAATAAAAGCGAAGAAAACATTAATGTTGTAGAAAGGATGCATTATGACCAAGTTAATACTAAATGAAAAAGCCTAGTATATTTAGTCCATGAGCAAGGTAAGACCATAAAGGAAGGAGCGGAAATATTAGGGATCAACTATAATACCACCCAAACGATTTCTTCAGTGTATAAAAATGATAGCATCACTGATAAAAAAGCTAAAGGAGGAAGCGTGAGAAGTACTCTTACTGAAATTTGAGTGAACAAAATTGAAAGTCTGATTACTTATAATCCTCAGATTATATTAAAGGAAATTAAAGAGAAATTAGAAGCTGAAAAGAGAATTTTACAATTTCAATCTCAAGTATTGATCAGTGCTTGCAAGAACTGCAAATAACTTTAAAACTAACTCATTGTGAATTAGATAGAGTCAACCTTCCCCACACTATTGCTGTAAGAAAAGAATATGCCCTATGGTTTAACAATTACTTTGATAGAAATTATTCAAAAGCAGTCTTTATTGATGAATCTTCCTTCAATTTACATTCAAAGCAGATGCAAGGAAGATCAAGGATAGGAATGCACGCCATTGTGACTGTTCCTGCCATTAGAGGAAGATCAGTGTCTTTAATAGCTAGTATACTAATTGATGGCATTCAATATTATAAAACCATTGCTAATTCAACGGTAAATGGTGATTTATTTGCAGAATACTTTAATGATCTTTGTTCTTATCTTTACAATAAAAAATGCTTACAAGGAATGTCTCATACTAGATAATGCTAGAATAACCAGAGCTGCCATTGAAAGAATTGTTGCAATATTTAATTATGACTTTAAATTCCTTTCTCCATATTCCTACATGCTAAATCCAATAGAAAATGCCTTTTCAAAAATAAAAATGGCATTAGATCAAGACTGAGAGGCGGGGCATCTGGTCTTTTATCAGAGTTGATAATTGAAACTGCAACTGTAATGGAGGAAGATAGCGCAGGTTATTTTGGACTGATTTTTAGAAATATTACTAATTGTGTTGCAGAACTACCTTATGTACATCAATAAATTTTATTAGTTGTTTAGTACTTATTAACATTAAGATTGTATCAATCTTTATTTGTCATCACTTTAATTAATTCCAAAATAGTATCATGGCTTTTACAATCATATAATTAATAAGAAAACTTTACCAGAAAATAAATGTGACTTCATCCTTTTATTTATAGATTATAAGTAAATCTAAGATTTATGTTGTGCCATGTCCTAAAAAATATTGAAATTGATTTGTAAAATATTGAGATTGATTTGTAAAATGTTGAAATTAAATAATAAAATATTGAAATTGATTTGTAAAATGTTGAGATTGAATAATAAAATGTTGGAATTGAGAGAGAAATGGTATATATAAAAATATTGTCATCAGATGGCTGGGCAAACCAATCCAACATTTCCCCCACTTGATCAACCATCAGGTAACAAAGATGTGTGGGGGTCAACTAACCCTTTGAGAACTTAAACCATCAGCCCAGAGGGTTAAAGGAATTTATTTAAAGATTTATCATGCATCCAGTTGATAAGTTGTCCTTTAACTAGATCCTTCAGGGTGTAGGCATCTGTAGATGTCTTCTCAGTATTTCAAAAGTCTCTTCCATATATACTCTAGCTTGCTAGTATGTCCAAACCCATGATTGGATAATACAAAATGAGTCCTCTAATATTAAAATGGGGTAGCAGCCAACATCCTTCATTATCTTATTCATGAAATCACTTTATCTGAGCCAGCGCATTGGAGTATGCAGCGCTTGTAACTGTATCAAAGTCTATACAGCATTTGATAAATATTCCTTGGGAGTTATAGCTTCTTGACTGACATAGGGATATAGAATTGGGGGAACCGCTGGCTGCTTTCTATAAAGTAAAGCAAATGGGGAATGATTTATAGCCAAGTAATAAGAGATATAAGCTAAATTGGTGGATGTCAAGAAAAGGTTTCAGCTAGATGCCTTTTCCATAAGAATCTTATGTAAAATTCCAGCAAGAGTACCATTCACTTGTTGATGGTGCCTTTAGTCTCAGGGTAGTTGGGCATGGACAATACCCTGTGTATACCCATTAAGTCATTAAGCTTAAAAGTCTTCTGGAAACTTAAAGTTTGCCCAATTATCTGTTAACAAAAGCTATGGCATCCAAGTCAATAATAACATCCTCTAAAATAAACGTAGCTGTATTCATGGCACCTACATCCCTGACCACTTTGGCCTTCACCCATTTTGTGAGGTGATCAATGGCCACTGTTATATATTTAGTTTGACCATAAGTGCTGGTTAACAGGCTCAAAACATCCATAGATGCAGTATGCCATGCAAATTAGGTTCAACCAACTGATAAGAGGTGGCTTTTTGGTAAGGCACTTCCACTTGGCATCCCTTACAACAGCAGAGGGTCTCATGAACATCAAGGTTTATAGATTCCCAATATTGGTGCTGTTTAAATAAAACAAATGTTTTCTTAAAGCTGCCATGACCCGTCACCTTTTGGGCCCCAATGATAATATCATTTCACTCTATTGGTCAGGGTATCCAAAATTGCTGATCCCCTAGTACCTTTATAAAGCCTCCCATTTTGGACATCCAGGTTCTTCTATAGATTTTCTAAGCAACGCTTAACTTATGCTGGTTTGTTGCCATAATTTTGGTTTATCTTTTTAGCAGATAAATCATCAGCCACATTGGCCATCAAGGCTACGGTAGGCAGTCTAGATAACCCATAAGCATTTTGATATCTAACACCAGGTAAATGCTGAATTTTGGGGTCGTAGGCTTTTAATTTCAAGTCTCATTGGGTCAACTGTCCTTCTGGCTCCTTTAGATTCTGTAATTATTAAAAAGAGGAATAGTTAGTTACCATGGTAAAGTGTTTTCATGGATATAAACTCATATTTGCTTACACGTGTAAATAACTGCCAGGCACTCCTTCTCAATTTCCATATATTACATTCATGAATTTCCAGGGTTTGGCTACAATAAGCCACAGGATGCTCAATTCCATCAGAATCAAGTTTAGATAACACCACCCTGATGGCGGTGATTGAAGTGTCCATCTAAATAATAAGTGGTTTAGTGAAATTGAGGTGCATTAACAATAGTGCTTGGGTCAGGTAAAGCCATAAATTATTGAAGGCCAGTTGGAAGAGTCCATTTGTCGCGATTTTGATATGACTGGATAATAATATTGGGACAGTTAGGGCAGTTTGGAAAGAATCTGCCAAAATGATATCAGTTACAATTATTTGAGTGCCTTGAGACAAGGTGATATTGGGATATAACAGGTTTATTATTGGATTACCTCTAAATAAGAAAATAGGGCGATGTTGACATTTGATGAATATGAATTAAATCACCTACAATTTAGGCAATAGAGGACTAATGACTAACAAGCTGAAACAAGGAGAATTGGTGGAACCAAATAGTTCAAGCTATGATAGTAGTATCATCTGAAGCTGCTGTATATAAGTGAGATGGGCGATTAAGAGAAGGGGTTTTGTTAGTAGGATAGAGGGAGTGAAACAGCGAGGATTGGCTATGGTTATTATATTAAATAAAATTTTGTAGTGGGAGCAAGTGCCCCAATTTATTAAATTAAGTTTATTCTGTTGTTACCAAGGGCCACGATCATCATATTGTTGGTCCGTTTGCTCAGTGGGCTAAACCCTGTGCAAAACCCCTTACAGCATATCTCAAGGATTCCGCCAAATTTCAACAGTGGTCCTCACTACAGGGGGCCCATTGATCAGTTATAAAATAATAAAAACTCAGCCGCCTGCTATGTCGCATCCAGGTTGCTTTGATAAAGAATCTGCATGACACAATGGGGCTGTTGCATATGAGGAGTTGAAAATTGCATTGGACACTGTGCTCAAAAGACAAGATGAGCTTCTCCAGGGAGCTTGCAGTTATAAGCTGCCACCATTTGATCATGAAGGAAATATTCATGGGTTCTTTCAATGATTTGAGTTTGCTTTGAAGGAGCCTCAGACTGGTGAAGGGTGAAACTGTTGATCTCCACCTTGGATGTTGGAAGTGCTGATCAAGTTGTTTGTTACCTTCCAGATAGTTCAGTTACATACCAAGAAGTCAAGGAGATGGTGCTGCAGTTGTTTGGCGGAACTGCAAAGATGTCACAGCAGAAAGCCAAGTTCTTGACCATGGGTTTCAGCATAATGAGACCCTCACCGCATTTGCTGAGCGATTTATGGTGGAAGCTCTTGTGTTGATTGGGGTAGGGATTTTATCTGAATCTAATGTATGAATCACAATGTCCTCTGCAGTGAAGCCATACCACGAGCTTTACAATGTCATGGCCCCATTGTTGGAGAACGATGTACCTCTTTTTAAACTTGTTCAGTTTGTACATCGCTTAGCTGTAACTTTCTCTCCACCCAATATTGAGCAGATTCACACTGTCGCTGTTGTAATGGATCAGGAGGCACATGATCCATACGTTGACTCAGATCGGTGGAATTTGATCCAAATGTGTCCCTAGTTCAATGGGCATCAAATTTGGTAAGTTTGGAGCTGGGCAAAATCGCCATCCCAAATCTAAATCACCTCCATGGAATGATGATGGGCTTATGTGGGGGCGTGGATGGTGATCCAGTGGGATGGAAAATCTTTGGTAATGATGTGGTGGTTGGGGCTCAGAAGAGTCTAACTAAATGGAAGCTTATTTGATATTTGCAGTGGATTATTTAATGAAAGACGCTGCAGCCCTGTAGGGCAGTTGTGTCTTCTACAAAGAAATCAAAAATAAAGGATTTTGCTGAGCTCGAATTTATTAAATTTATTTTATTAAAAAGGTCAGATCAGATCAAAGTCATGAGCTCCACCAGTGAGCTCAGTGTGGCATTGGCATCGTTCTCAGCCCTTTCCTAGTCCCAGACCCTGCTACTGATGTGCAGTGTTATGGGAACAGTGGTCCACAAATACGTGGCAATGACAAGACATGGCGGTCAGGTTTGGGGATGGCCTCAGCAGGCCTGTACCTAGTATGGTCAGTAACTTGGCTCTTACTGCCCAATTTGTTCATTGCATATTGGCGCGAACCCGCCTGTTACAGCTGTAACCAACCCTAACCATGTGGGGGAATCAGCCAGTCAATGCAGATTCTGCCAGGTTACTCACCGCAGTCCAACCTCTGTCCCATAACTGCTGAGTGACAACTTATTAACTATCGCTTTGGCCCTAACTACGCTGGTCAACACAGTCATTCTACCAATGTGGGTCTAGTTATGCCAATCATATTAGAAATAACCTTCCGAGTGGGCCAACTTATATTAAGCACAGATGTAGGCCCTATGGAGTAAGTAGTTTTAATTGCAGTCGCACTGGGCACATGGGACAATGGTGCCCAATTGACAGATCCCTTACGTACAACAGGATCAAAGTTATCAGGGAAAAGTCAGAGCGGAGTAGATATGGGACTCTCTACTTCTGCTATATCAAATTCATATGTACCACCTGAATCTACTGTATTGATTGCCGCAGAAGCCTCACAGTATGACGATACATTCCTCTACCAACAGCCAGTTGGGGGAGTAAGTGTTGACTCAAGCACAAGTCAAAGAAACGGCTGACACAGGGTTTCCAGAGCAGCTAAAGCCTTAAAATTGTCAAATATTTGACCAAAATCCATCAGACCAGCTAGAACCATTTGCAGATGCGTTGTCTCTAAGAGGAGTAGAGGTCGCCTTTCCAGTGGACGCTATTAGAACAGGATACCCTAAAGTTGGTGCAGGTATTATAGGTTTCCTGGGAAAACGTGAACCGCTGAATGTACACATAGTAAATAGCCGGCATTAATCTTACTAAAAGTGCACTTACTGTGAAGTTATGGTAGCCAAAACCTGAGTATGAGCTATAATTAATACAGGCACTCCTGTTAACATTGTCTCCACTAAGTTGGTAGCAAAGTTGGCTTTAAAACATGACATAGAACACCATATGGTGTATGGGACTGCTGGAGCAGAAACCACGGTCTCTGAGGGAGCGTATAGCGTGATTCCCTTGTGGGTTGGATCCGTTGTTGTTGTGGCTCCGGCGGTAGTATTACCAAATAGCAACTATGATCTGCTTATTGGGACTGCTTTTATGTGACACTATGGGGCTGTCATTGACTTGATGGAAGAGACCCTAGCCATCCTGGGACAACGGATCCCCATCTATTTTACTTTCAGAGAAGTCCCAGATGACCTAATCCGCTCTAGTCAAATTAATCTCGCCTATAGCAATGGTGTGATTCCTGTAAGATATCAGCAGATGAAGTGGAATACCCAAACGCTCCCAAACCAGATTACAAGTACAAAGGGACTCTGCTATGAGACGTGAATGCTTTGACTATCTCTTTTGGGAATCAGGTCGTAATTGGGACAACGCTTGAAATTGATATACTGGGAGGTCTATACGGAGAGGTTGTGGGGCCCTATCAACAATTGCAGCTTGAACCTCATGTGGCTCCTAGGTTACTATAATCAGGGCAAGGGGAAGTGAAGGTGTTGGTAGAGAATCTGCAGAAGGAGGTGATGAAGGTTCAGCAGCACCAGATGGTGGCTTACCTACACCTGTTCCCTATCAATAAGGTCCACTAGATACATGACTTTGGTTCTTGGGAAGATCTTGGCTTGCCTTTAAAGACCCTTTGGCATAATGAATGTGGTTCCACGGGAGGCGCTAACTGGTCTATCGGAGGATCAGAAGGACAGGGTGATGGATCTGTTTGAAAAGTATCACATAATTTTTGCAACTGAAGATCACGACTTGGATTGCACTTGCAGGGTTGTGCATCGGGTGGACACAGGAGACCACCCCCTATCAGGTTATGACCTATCCATCGCTCAAAGGCAGCGGAAGAAGTTGTATCTGCAGAATAGATACATTGGTGGAACAGGGAATGTTGGAGCCGTCAAAGAGTCCCTGGGCATCCCTGGTGCTAATTGTCAAAAATAAAGATGGCTCCAATCAAGTAGTAATTGATTATCAAAAGCTTAACCGCATTACAAAAAAAGATTTGTACCCTCTTCCGCAAATTGATGACGCTTTAGATCAGTTAGGCGAGGCCAAGTATTTCTCTGCTATGGACTTGATATTGGGGTACTGGCAGATCAAGTTGCCAGTGGCAGAACAAGAAAAGTGCGCTATAATCACCTCAAAAGGATTGTTCAAGCCTACATGTATGCCACAGGGTTTGTGCAATGCCCCCACTACATTCCAACGGGCTATGGACACTATTTTGGGTGACCTAAAGCTGCCTTGCGTTCTTGTTTACCTTGACAATATCAATGTGTTTTCACGGACGTTCACGGAGCATCTTGGACACCTGGAGCAAGTGTTCCGCCGCCTTGCTGATGCTAATAGCAAGATTAAGCCCATAAAGTGACACTTTTAAAGGAACAATTGGAATACCTCAGCTTTGTGGTTGACTAAAAAGGGCTTAGTACTCAGCCAGCATGGTGGAAGCCATCCGCAAGATGATTCAGCCAAGCAATAAGTGGGATATCCAGGTGTTCTTGAGGATGGTCAGTTACTACCAAAAATCATTTCCAACTTTAGCTGTATCAAGGCTCCACTCTTTGAGCTACTTAAAAAAACGCTTCCTTCAACTAGATGTATTGATGTCAAACCACTTTTAATATATTTTACAAACCATGCTGTCTAGAGCGCCTATTTTGCAATACCCCGATTTTGAAAAAGAGTTTATTGTGCAAGTGGATGCTTCATTTTCTGCTGTGGGTGCTGTGTTATCCCAAAAAGATGATGACGGTGTGGAGCACCCCATTGCATATTGTAGCTGCAGTTTAACCGGCCCTGAATGGAACTAAACTGTGACCGAGAAGGAGTGTTTAGCAGTAATCTATGCATATAAACAATTCCAGGTCTACCTCCACTGGGTGAAATTCAAAGTGTTAACGAATCATGCCTCCTTGTGCTGGCTACAGAATCTTTAGGAACCTGAAGGGTGGCTCTCATGATGGGCTTTGAAGCTCCAAGCATATGATTTTGAGATCATGCTTCAGCCAGGGGCGAAGCATCAGAATGCAGACTGTCTTTCCCAATTACCCACGGTTGCCATTACAGTGGATGTGGCGGACATAATGTATGAAAAGATGAATGTGGGCAAATATCACGATGAGCTGCTGCCTGTAATCAAAGTATTAGATGGGCTTAGGCAGGATACCTTCTGCGCAATGGGGAATTATATAAGCAGATTGGGGAAATGACGCTGAGTTTCCCAAAACCCTCTGCAAGGCCTGCGATAATTATGGATGCTCATAGAGCAGTAGGTCATGGAGGGTTGAGAAAGACGGTGGAGCTCTTGCGACCTTACTACTATTGGGA
Source organism: Massospora cicadina (assembly GCA_022478985.1). Lineage (NCBI taxonomy): Eukaryota > Fungi > Entomophthoromycota > Entomophthoromycetes > Entomophthorales > Entomophthoraceae > Massospora > Massospora cicadina. The sequence goes on along the minus strand of JAKSZP010005747.1, from coordinate 27,759 downwards.
GAGTATGTACTACAATGTGCTTGAGACAGTTGGTTGTTGCCATCAGTGCCAAGCGGAGAAACCATTCCACTGAAAGACCACATAACAGCTAGTCAAGCCTCAGTTCGCATGGCATACTGTTTTTTTAGACGTAATGGGGCCTCTGCTGACTGGCGCAAACCACTCCAAATATATAATAATTGCCATCGACCATTTAAAAAGATGTGTGAAAGCAAGGGATATCAAGGATCTGGGGGCTGTCACTACCGCCAAGTTCATCCTGGAGTGTGTCATACAGCGCCATGGTTGTCCACAATTTATTTTAATGGACAATGGGACCAAAATCACATCACATATATTGGTCAAGTTGGATGAGCTCATGGCAATCTGCGATGTATTAACTACCCCCTACCACCCTGAATCTAACGGTATGGTGGAATGAGTCAATGGGACCTTAGTAAATATTCTATGCAAGTTTGTAAATGAGCGGGCGGAAGATTGGAGCACCCTTTTGTCCACCGCTGTCTTTGCATACAATATCAGCTACCACTCAGCAACTGGTAAGAGTTTATTCCAACTGCTCTATGGATGGCATCCAGCGCTACCCGCATTGCTTTACTCTTGTGTGGAGGATACTGGTGGAGTTAAGCCCCACCGCTATTTTTCTGCCTTAACCAACACGCTGATTAAACTCCAAACTGAGGCATATTTCACTAGTCTTGCCAAGAAGATTCAGGATCATGCAGCTGACCAAGGAAGATGCAGCAGTCTTCCACAGTTTGGGGTAGGGGAATTGGTCCAGTTTAATGACCAACATGGGTTTGAAAGAAGTAACAAGCTCGCCAGTATATGGAGCGGACCATTTGAGATTATTGAGAAGACCGGGGCTATTACCTACACATATTAAAGAACCTGTGGGGGGTCAAATCATTAACCAAGTACATGTGAAGTTCCTCCGACCATATAAGCAATATGAGCCTTATTGTCCAGTCAAGGAGGGGGTAATATTGCAATTCTGATATGACTGGTTGATAATCTTGGGACAGTTAGGGTGGTTTGGGAAGAAAACGCCAAAATAATATCAGTTATAATTATTTGAGTGCCTCAAGATGAGGTAAATATTGGGATATAATGGGTTTATTATTAGATTGCCTCTAAATAAGGTGATAGGGTGATGTTGACATTTGATGAAAAAGAATTAAATCGCCTACAATTTAGGCAATAGAGAACTAAAGAATAACAAGCTGAAACAAGGAGAATTGGTGGAACCAAATAGTTCAAGCTATGATAGTGGTATCATCTAGAGCCGCTGTAAATAAGTGAGATGGGCGATTAGAGAAGGGGTTTTGTTAGTAGGATAAAGGGAGTGAAACAGCGAGGATTGGCTATGGTTATTATATTAAATAAAATATTGTAGTGGGAGCAAGTGCCCCAATTTATTAAATTAAGTTTATTCTGTTGTTACCAAGGGCCAAGATCATCATATTGTTGGTCCTATTGCTCAGTGGGCTAAACCCTGTGCAAAACCCCTTACGGAGTATCTTAAGGATTCCACCAAATTTCAGCACCATTACACTCAAATGGCATGTTATTTTTCAAGAGGTAGAATAGCAATAACCTATTTCACTAATTTATTTTGACAAACTGGCGATAATAGCCAAGCACCTAAGGAATACTTGGATGTCACACTTACTTGGTCAGGCCATGCGCTCAATAGCTTCAACCTTCACTGGCTGGGTCGCAAGCCATGTTTATCAGTAAAATTGCAGATATTCTAACTGCTCACAAAAATTATACTTACATGGCTTGATCTTCAAATCTTAGCAAGATGGTGGGACACTTCTTCCAAGTGTTGTAGGTGTTTAATAAACGTTCTAGAAAATACATTGATGTTATCTAAATAAATGAGAGCACAGGAAATTTTTAGATCACTATGTATGCTATCCATAGCCTTCTGGAAGGTCGCTGGGGCATTGCACAGCCCCTACGGCATTCTAGTTGAATGTTAGAGGCCCTGGGCTTTAATCATAGTGCATTTTCTTGTTCCTCCTTGGGCAAGTCAATCTTCCAGTAGCAAAAAATTTAATCCATGGACAAAAAATATTGAGCGCTGCCAAGTGGTCCAGCACACCATCTGTCTGGAGAGCGTCTGTAACTCAATCATTCCCAGCAAGGTGGTGCAGAATGAACAGCCACACCACAAGGGAACTAGTCGCTAGCAAAAAAAGGGAAGAGGGCACCTCAAAAGGTGCTGGAGCACAGGAACCAAGGACAAGGTGTAAAAAACTGTATAGATAACTAGGTAACCCAGGAAAGACAAAACTTGATTGGACCCTAGGATGGAGTCCATAACCAAGTGCAGATCGGCGTCAGGCTGCTTGGGTGCCTCAATCTGGGGGCCAGGATGGTACAGGTGTGCACCAGATTCCATTATTATTTTCAACAAAATAAAATGACCTATGTTAGAGACCTCTCAAGGAGGTCCATGCACAGATTAAACCAAGAGACCATTCAAAACTTAAAACTAACGGGTTATTATTTAGAAAGTTGACTAACGAAATAGGTTTGTTATGGGAAATCATTAATAAACATTGGGGGGAGAATATTCATCTCTTAAGAGTGTTATTAAGCCTAAACGAACCAATAAGTGCAAAATTACCATCAGCCATGATACTGTTGTTCTAGCAAGCCTGAACTTGAGTAATTGACTGTAGCTGAATCCTCCCAGATTTGGTAATTTTTTAAATTGATTGGTCTCAAAACCCTTTTTTCCAATTAATTGTACAGTCCCATCATAGTTTTCTATAAAGCTGATGCGTTTTAATGCCAGGGATGTAATGCCCATCTGACCATAACACGCACCCCCCAAAACCAACTTGGGCTTATCTTTCCCTTACCAGCGTTGGTCCAGGGTATACTTCAGGTCAGGGAAGCCTGCCAACTTTACCTTTTTGGCTTCCTCACGCTAAACCTTATACCTACAATCAGTAACCTCAATTGTGTCATGTATCCATGACATCATTAATCTGTGGTAGAATAGGCATCCTTTTTAAAGAGTCCTATTAGTTTGTGATAGCATATAACCACACAGTTGAAAACGTCCTTTTCTTAATAATCAATTCTGGGGAGGCTCAAGGACTCTTAGAAGGCACTAGCATCCCATGTTGCGCCATCTGATTGATTTTGACATTAACACTTCATCCGCCACTTTTGACCACCCAATCAGATGAAGGCAAATCAGCATGCGATTTGCAGTGGCATTAATATGTAGTACATCATGGGCACAACCCAGATCACAATCATCTTTTGCAAAAATAGTTTGGATTCCTCAAAAACAGTATTACCCTTCTCGTCCTCAGTTTTGACAAGTAGGCTTTCCTGAGGAACTAGAGAGAAAACAGATTGCTCAGTATTTCCACTAAGGCCTAATTTATCAAAGTGAACAAATTAAAAAATTCTGGACTTTGTCGACTGTTAAAATCTGCACAAAAGGGATAATCTGGTGTCTCTTGATATAAATAGGGTATGCATACAAATTAAACAAAAGCGCCTAAATTTTGCTGTGGTCAGGGAGAATCATCCCAGGCGCGGTGACTGGTTCTGAGCTGAAGTGGCATAATGACATGATTATTTCACCATATAATCCTGAGGGAAATTCCAAAAATTTTTGGCACCCACTTTATTTTATGGCCCTATGGAATAGTTAGATTATGATTACCCTGTAGCAGAATCCCAGTAGATTCTACAATCTGATTGGGTAACCATCATGTATTGGCCTGAACCCGATGATAACTCAAGGGCACTATATCATCCTTAAAAATTGGTTGACAAACCCCTGAGTATGAGGTACTGGGGCTTCATTTTTAAAATAATAAGATAATGGATGTGTTTGTCTGAGGATATCTAAAGTATTCTCTTCTAAAACATCCTTAACTCCATGAGCTCTCTTAAATGAGGTTCTAATAGGCAAGTCATAATTCTAATTGGGAAGGACAATTGACGGAGCAGAAATCATAAAGGAGCCAAAATGCAGCGGTAAAGCACTATACGCTTCTTCAGAAGTAGTGGTCTGGGGGCCAACGGTACCATATACTTTATAATGATGAATTATGTCTAGATCTAGGTCAAGTTTCTTCACCAATCTAGTAAACGCAATAATAACTAATGCCTCACCTTCCACAATAGCATGGAATTTAACCTTATTCAATGAAAAGTCAATAAAAATGCATTTTGAAACATAAGTGCCCACCAGATATAATGCTATGACATTTAAAATTTCTGCCTGACTTAAAAAAATATAAATTTCCAAGCCTAGCTGAGGGCTGGATTTTTATCAAAGTCTCAATTGACATTGCAATTGGACCCCATTAATTAAGGAATAGCACCAAATTGAGAGCTTTTGTAATATCTGTTGATTTAAGGCTTCACTATTATTTTTTGGCACCAAATCAGCCTCGCATTTTTGCTCAACTGCTTGAGCAAGGTGGCGTTGTCATCCTTCTGCTGGATGGAATGTGGAGTCAGAGATTTTTTTGTACTTGGAATTTTTTTAGATGGGTTGGAAGGAAAAAAATCCTTATTCTACTCAACCCTGTCTTTTCCCAAGTCTGCCTATTTTCCTGGTGTTGGGCTTTGCCCCAATGTGAGGGAAGCCCTGACTTTGGGTTTGCAAATAGTTTACCATTTTAAATAACACATCTTTTAATTATAATCGTTAATTATTAAGCTCTGCATCATAGGGGTGATGCACTAAATTCATCATCAAGGTATATTACTGGCACTTGGGGTTTTGTTGGGCCAAAGACCCAAAATCATTAGCCTCAACCCTATATTGCTTTAACCACTTCCAAATTTACTATATTTAAATTTCAATTAAAATAATTGAGACAAATCGCCTTAACAACCCCATATTAACCAGCTTAGGCGATTTATCTCTATTTTTGCCTGGTTCCTAGTTTTTCTAGCATTATTAAAGTGCTACAAGAGTATTTCAAAAATTTTTTACACCTATTGCTAAAATAAATTTGTATCAATAGGGTTGTATTAAAGTAAATAAGTCACAAAGTTACCCATGAGATCAAACTTCAAAGCACTGCCCTCAGATTCTCGCACTACCAGTGTTTCACCTCTGGCCGCCCAACAGCAGTTTTACCAAATGAACGCTAGGCTTAGAGCTTGCCTTATAGCAAAGAATGGCATAATGCCCCAAAGTTTTACAAGTAAGCAAATGACCTGATTAATATCTGGCTTCTCAACTTTTGGGTTATACACCTGAGTTAATTCTTAGTGGGACAGCTACCCCAGTCAATGTGATTTATGAGGCTTTTGTGGACTTGAATTCTGTGCTTTAAAAGTGACAGCACAATGACAGGTAATTTATTATATGAATGATAACATTTTACTCATTCAAAAACTGGTATTAAAACCCAATATAACTCTGTATAAGGCTCACAGGCGTGGATAAGAGCGATCTGGACACAAAATTCATTTATAACATTAGCCTCATACAGTGTCTGCACCTCCAAGTAAAAGCATTTGGCAGTTACTAGAATAGAATTATCTCTCTTAAAAAAGATATTAGTGAAGTCCATCTTATGAGTGATTATCCTTTCATCTCCGCTGTTTCCTTGATAAGAAAGTCCTTGGCACCAGAGTAGGACACACCAAGCCTTCTTTAGTTTTTTCATAAATAACTATCAACAATCAGAGTCTAATGATCTCATTATTGCTACCCAACTTAGTGGTATCAGGCGCTTTGGGAATGCTAATCTTGAAGAGATCCAGAAAATCGTGTACATTTGCAGTCTTATTAAACTTTGGTCACTTCCTCAGGTTGACCAGCAATTGATTATCATGACTTCAGGACTGAGGAGGCTGTGATGACCCTATACAACGGTGAGCTAGCATAGTATTATGTTGCACAGAGGCCATAACCACGCCCCATCACCCTCTCTATCAGTTTCCATCAGAAGAGTTCCTAAAGCAAATTGACCCTGATGACACTGACAACTATTAAAGGAATCTTCAAATTAAATTAGTTTGTTACTTTAGAAAATGGCGGCATTCCGCCTGGAATTAAAATTCCATTTGTTCAATGGTTTGGTTAGAGGACTGAAAGTCCGTTCTTAAGGTCATATTTTCATCCTCTAATGACCTTACTTTCTGTTCCAAATTTTTAATTTGATGACCATGGCCCAATATGATGATAGAAAGTGGGCCAACGTGAGCCTTCAAGCTCTGCTCATAATTGATCACTCTCATAATAACGGTTGGTCAAAGCCTTAAAGCAAAGCACTTTAAAGTTTTTAATTCGCGCTACCTCTTACTGAAGATAATCCCTAACTAAATGACCAGACTCCATAATGGCAAATAATATTTAACAGAACAACAGGGTGTTCATCTGTAGTGAGAACCAAATATTGAAACTGACGCTAGGGAGTCATATTTAACTGCATAGGTAACTACACCAACCAATCAAAGTGCTGTATGAAGACAGTGACTTTAACACTTTCATGTCCCATGACACCAGCATGTTGTCATGTGAAAACCAAACATTAGTTGCCGGTGGTGACATTTTAGTGTCACCAGACATGAAAGTGTAATTAAAACTTCACAAAATAAAAGGTAACTTCAGCTATAGGGGATTTTTAAGAAAACAAGAGAGCAACTTATAGTATTGAATACTGCCAAAGGCTTATGGGCTTACTCAATTAATTGACCTGATAGGCTGATATAACTTAAATCAGAAAAAGATCCCATTTCCCTTGGTAATCCCCAGATACCCCATGTTTACCAAGATTTCATTGGTGCTTTCAATGCTTATTAAGCAGCACCTCAGAATGGTAGACTAAAATTGCAATATCCAAATTGGGTCAGACAGCAAGTAATAAAGGTTGAGGTAATTCTATTTAAGGATGTTATTCCTGATTCAATCTAGTTACCAATTATATTCCATAGTAATTATAGGACCCTATTAAATAAAGTTTTACGCTGACATAGGGGCAATGTATACTAGTATGCTTAGATGATTTGGGAGGTGATAAAATGATAAATGCCACAGCATTAGAAGCTAATGCGTGTTAGGAAACAAGAGAGATACAAGTGGGGTTTTAAAGATTCAATTAATAGCGGATTAATACTTTAGCCTAGTAAATATATATTTGAGGCCACGTGGTGAAGTAAATTGCTAAAATGACCAAATCTGCCCCCAACCATTTAGTTAAAGTAGAACACTAAATATATATATAAATATTGTAACCAGATGGTTTGGCAAACCAATCCAACATTTCCCCCACTTGACCAACCATCAGGTAACAAAGATGTGTGGGGTCAACTAACCCATTAAAAACTTAGAGCCATAAGAGTTGAGACTAAAAGAATTTCTTTATAGATTTAGAATGTATTTAGTTGATAAGGTGGAACTTAACTGGATCCTTAAGAGTATAAGCATCTGTAGTTGTCTTCTCAATGAATTCGAAAGGCCCCTTCCATATATGCTCTAGCTTGCTAGTTTATCCAAAGCCATGTTATCTACTTAATAAAGCACATTCATGGATGTACTGATGTACTGAAGCACTGACTGACTGACATCTGAAACCTTTGTATCTGATAGGTTTAATGTATTTAGGTGAGTGGGTGAGATTTAGCAATTATTATCTAATCTGAAATTATCAAGTCTGATGGGTTCAATCTATTTAGGAAAGAGGGTGAGAATTGGCAAGTGTTATCTCATATTTACCAAATTGGTCACCTGAAACTAGCCAAGTCAGATACGTTCAATCAATTTGGGCGAGTGGGTATGAATTGATGAACATATAGAATAATTTACTAAACTGCAAACCTGAAACTAGATCAGATCAGCATTAGGATTTAAACTAGATTACTATAAATTATTAAATAGTCTAGGATAACCAGCTCACCAGCCACGAGGGCAATAACGAAGCTGTTAGTCTGGATGGCTCAAGCGTAGTGCTGGCACAGCCTTTAGGCTGTCAGTGTGAGATTATCATCTGATAAACTTTAGATACTTTAGTGAAGCATAGATATCAGGATGTTAGGTTTATATAATTTTTAAAAACCTGCTTAATTTGGTTCTCCTAACTAATAAATATTTTTGGCAAGTTAAGTAGAAGTTGATTTAGTAGTTTGAAAGTCATTAAATATACACAATATAATTCTAATATAGAGAGATGTTTTGAATAGCAGTTTGGTGTTATTTGATTTATTTGATAGGTTCATTTTGTTTGGCCAAGTGGCTGATGGCTTTTGGTTGTATCAATAGGACACAGGTAGAGAAAGGGTGATAGTTATTGGTTGATTTGATAAGATCAGTCAGTTAATTGAGTGTTTGGTGGTTTTTGGGTGATTCAAATGAGTAATAAAATTTGGCTGAGTAAGTTTACTGTTTATATATAATATAAAAGTTTAAATTAATAAATTTGAATATCTTAGATTCTATAGACACTGTAGCGAAGCATGGGTAAATCAGCTAGTCATAATATAAAAACGAGCTCACCTACATCAAAGTGGGTAGCAGCCAACAGTCTTCACTATATTGTTCATGAGATTACTTTAACTGAGACAGCTCATTGGAGTATTCAGCGCTTGTAGTTTTATTAAAGTCTGCACCAGCATATTCAAATATTTCTTATGAGTTATAGCTTCTTGACTGACATAGGAATATAAAATTTGGGGAACTGATGGCTGTTTTCTATAAAATAAAGCAAATGGGGAATGATGTGTAGCCAAATGATAAGAGATATAATAAGCAAAAATGGTGGATGGCAAGAAAAGGTTCTATATAGATGCCTTTACAATAATAAATTATGCAAAATTCTGACAAGAGTACCATTCACTTGTTTGATGGTGCCGTTGGTCTCAGAATAGTAAGGCATGGAAAATACCCTGCGTATAATTATTAAGTCATTAAGCTAAGAAATCATCTGGAATGTAAAGTTAGTCATATTATCTGTTAACAAAAGCTGGGGGCATCCAAGTCATTAATAACATTTTTAAAATAAACATAGCTGTATTCAACCATCTAGTACTAAAAAACATAGCTGTATTCATGGCACCTACATCCCTGACCGCTTTGGCCTCCACCCATTTTGTGAGGTGATCAATGGCCACTGTTATATATTTAGTTTGACCATAAGTGCTGGTCAACAGGCCCACAACATCCATAGATGCAGTATGCCATGCAAATTAGGTTCAACCAACTGATAAGAGGTGGCTTTTTGGTAAAGCCCTTCCACTTGGCATCCCTTACAACAGCAGAGGGTCTCATGAACATCAAGGTTTATAGATTCCCAATAATGGTGCTGTTTAAATAAAACAAATGTTTTCTTAAAGATGCCATGACCCGTCACCTTTTGGGCCCCAATGAGAATATCAGTTCACTCCATTGGTCATGGTATCCAAAATTGCTGATCCACTATTACCTTTATAAAGCCTCCCATTTTGGACATCCAGGTTCTTCTATAGATTTTCTAAGTAACGCTTAACTTATGCTAGTTTGTTGTCATAATTTTGGTTTATCTTTTAGCAGATAAATCATCAGACACATTGGCCATCAAGGCTACGGTAGGAGTCTAGATAACCCATCAGAATTTTGATGTCTAACACCAGGCAAATGCTGGATTTTGGGGTCATAGGCATTTAATTTCAAGTCCCAGTGGGTCAACTGTCCTTCTGGCTCTTTTAGTTTCTGTAATTATCAAAAAGAGGAATGATTAGTTACCATGGTAAAGTGTTTTCATGGACATGGAAACAGAATTGTTTACATGTGTAAATAACCACCAGGCACTCCTTCTCAGTTAGCATATATTAAATTCATGAACTTCCAGGGTTTGGCTACAATATGTCACAGGATGCTCAATTCCGTCAGAGTCAAGTTGGGATAACACCACTCTGACGGCGGTGAGTGAAGTCTCCATCTTTACAATATATGGTTTTTTGATTTTTGGGTACATTAACAATGGAGTTTGGGTTAGGTAAAACCGTAGTTTATTAAAGGCCAGTTGAAAGTTCCCAGTCCACTCAAATGGTATGTTAATTTTCAAGATGTAAAATAGCGATAACCTATTTCACTAATTTTTTATGATGAACTGGTGAAAATAACCAAGCACTTAAGGAATACTTGGATGTCACACTTACTTGGTCAGGCCATGCGCTCAATAGCTTCAACCTTCACTGGCTGGGTCCGCAAGCCATGTTTTTCAATAAAAAAACCCCAAGTATTCTAGCTGCTCACAGAAAAATTGCAGTTACATGGCTTGATCTTCAAATCTTTCTTAGCAAGATGGCATAACACTTCTTCCAAGCGTTGTAAGTGTTCATTAAAATTTCTAAAATTTACATTGTCATCTTAATAGATGATGACACAGGAATTTTTGAATCACTGAGGATGCTATCCATAGCCTGCTGGAAGGTTGCTGGGAATTACACAGCCCCTACGGCATTCTAGTTAATTGTTAGGGGCCCTGGGCTTTAATCATAGTTCATTTTTACTGTTCCTCCTTGGGCCAATCAATCTTTTGGTAGCAAAAAAATAAATTCATGGACAAAAAATATTGAGCGCTGCCAAGTGGTCCAGCACACCATCTTTCATGAGTGTGTCCAAACTCTCTCATTTCCAGCAAGGCAGTTCATAATGCACTGCCAAACCACAAGGGAACTAGTCACTAGCAAAAAGGGGAGAAGGAGCCTCAAAAGGTGCTGGAGCACAGGACCCAAGAACAAGGTGTACAAAACTGTATAAATAACTAGGTAACCCAGGAAAGTCAAAACTTGATTGGACCTCAGGATGAAGTCCATAACCAAATGCAGATCGGCGTCAGGCTGCTTGGGTGCCTAATCTGGGGGCCAGGATGGTACAGGTGTGCACCAGATTCCATTATTATTTTCAACAAAATAAAACGACCTATGTTGTTAAAAACCTCCTCAAGGAGGTCTGAGCACAGGAAATACCAAAGGACCATTAAAAACGTAAAACAAATGGGGTTTTTATTAGTAAGTTGACCAACAAAGAAGGTTGGTCTTAGGAAATCATTAAAAAACATAAAGGGAGAATAATCATCTCTTGGGAGTGCTATTAAGCCCAAACGAACCAATAAGTGCAAAGTTACCATCAGCTGTGGTACTGTAGCTCTAGTAAGCCTGAATAGAGTAATTGAATGTAGCTGAATCCTCTCAAATTTGGTAACATTGTAAATTGACCAGTCTCAAAACCCTGTTTTCCAATTAATTGTACAGTCCCATCATAGTTTTCTATAAAGCTGATGCGTTTTAATGCCAGGGATGTAATGCCCATCTGACCATAACACGCACCCCCAAAACCAACTTGGGCTTATCTTTCCCTTACCCAGCGTTGGTCCAGGGTATACTTAAGGTCAGGGAAGCCTGCCAACTTTACCTTTTTGGCTTCCTCACGCTAAACCTTATACTTACAATCAGTAACCTCAATTGTGTAATGTAGCTATGAAATCTTTAATCTGTGGTAGAATAGGCATCCTTTTTTTGTAATCCTATTAGTTTGTGATAGCATATAACCACACAGTCGGAAACGTCCTTTTCTTAATAATCAACAATGGGGAGGCCCAAGGACACTTAGAGGGCTCTAGGATCCCATGTTGCACCATCAGATTGATTGTGACATTAATTACTTCATCTGCCACTTTTGAACACCCAATCAGATGAAGGCAGATCAGCAGGTGATTTCTAGTGTCAATATTATGCAGTACATCGTGGGCACAACCCAGATTATAATAATCTTTTGCAAAAATAAGCTTTATTTTTAAAAAAGACAGCGTATTACCCTTCTCGTCCTCAGTTTTGACAAGTAGGCTTTCCTGAGGAACTAGAGAGCAAACACATTGCTCAGTTTTCCACTAAGCCTAATTTATCAAAGTGAACAATTTAAAAAAAATCTGGACTTCGTTGACTGATATAGTGTGCACAAAAGGGATAATCTGGTGTCTCTTGATATAAATAGGGTATGCATACAAATTAAACAAAAGCGCCTAAATTTTGCTGTGGTCAGGGAGAATCATCCCAGACGCAATGACTGGTTCTGTGCTGGATTGGCATAATGACATGAATATTTCACCATATAATCCTGAGGGAAATTCCAAAAATTTTTTGGCACCCACTATTATTTTATGGCCCTATGGAATAGTTAGATTATGATTACCCTGTAGCAGAATCCCAGTAGATTCCACAATCTTATTGGGTAACCATCATGTATGGGTCTAAATCCGCTGATAACTCAAGGGCACTATATCATCCTTAAAACTTGGTTAACAAACCATGAGCTTGAGGTACTGGGGCTTCATTGTTAAAATCATAAGATAATGGATGTGTTTGTCTAAAGATATCTAAAGTATTCTCCTCTAAATCAGCCTTAATTCCATGAGCTCTCTTAAATGAGGTTCTAATAAATAAGTCATAATTCTAATTGGGAAGGACAATTGACGGAGCAGAAATCATAAAGGAGCCAAAATGCAGCGGTAAAGCACTATACGCTTCTTCAGAAGTAGTGGTCTGGGGGCCAACGGTACCATATACTTTATAATGATGAATTATGTCTAGATCTAGGTCAAGTCTCTTCACCAATTTAGTAAACGCAATAATAACTAATGCCTCACCGTCCACAATAGCATGGAATTTAACCTTATTCAATGAAAAGTCAATAAAAATGCATTCTGAAACGTAAGTGCCCACCAGATATAATGCTAGGACATTTAAAATGTCTGCTTGATTTAAAAAAGTTTGAATCTCTAGGCCTAGCTGAGGCTTTGGATTTATCAAAGTCTCAATTGCCATTGCCATTGAACCATATTCAATTAGGGAATATCACCCAGGTAATTAGAAGCTCTTGTAATATTTGTTGAGCATAAGGCTTCACTATTATATTTGGCACCAACTCAGCTTTGCATTTTTGCTCAACTGCTGGAGCAAGGTGGCGTTGTCATCCTTCTGCTGAACGGAATGTGGAGTCAGAGATTTTTGTACTTGAGATTTTTTTGATAGATTTAAGGGAGATATCCCTGTTCTACTCCGCTATGTCTTTTCCCAAAATCTGCTTCTTTACCTGGTGTTGGGCTTTGCCTCAATGTCAGTGAAGCCTTGACTTTGGATTACAAATAGTTAACCATTTTTTTATTAACTCCTATTTGAATTTAATCCATAATTTATTGTATTCTGCATCATAGGGGTGATGCACTAAATTCATCATCAAGTTATATTACTAATACTTGGGGTTTTGTTGGGCCAAAGAACCAAAATCATTAGCCTCAACCCTATATTGCTTTAACCACTTCCCAATTACTAAAAGAATATATACCAAAATACTTGGGATAAATTTCTCAAAAAATCCCATTCTGACCAGCTTAGCTTACTTATCCCTAATTTTACATAGCTCCTACTTTCCCTAGAACTTTTAAAGGCTAGGAGAATAAAAGATAAAGGACTTTTTATACCTATTACTAGTATAATTTCTTAGCTATAGGTTTTCATAAGAGTAACTTAAGTCATGAAGTTACCCATGAGAGCAAACATCAAAGCTGTAAGGAGAGTGTCTATAACTCTACTGTTTCCAGCATGGTGGTTCTTGGTGCACAGAGCCAACGCACAGAAACCAGCTGTTAGTACCAAAATTACAAGAGCTCAGCAGAGGGTGCTGGAGTAATAATAACTTAATGGAAAGAGTATGATGATTATAACAAAAATACCACCAAAAATGACGCGGAGCACAAAGGGGATAAAGGTAATCATCTCAGGATGGAGGGAACCTGGAGAACCAACGGTGCACTAGGGGTTAACCAGATCATCTGTAAAATTGTTTATTAAATGTAGCGCGAGACCTCCTCAAAGGGGTCTGCACACAGGATCATTTGGAATAGAATTTTTAATATAATGGTAAAACAAGGAATTTTATTGGGAAATCGACCAACAAGGAGTGTTGGTAATGGGAAACAAAATTAAACTACATTAGGGAAATATGGGGTTCGCTGAAGTGGGCCAAGCACCAACACACCAATAGGCACACACTACCATCCAGATTGGTAGAATACGTCAAAATTGACTTCTCTTGTGTAATTTGATTGAAGTTGGATTCGACCCAAATGTGATTTTTTTAAATGAAATGGGTTTCAAAATACTATTCCTCGACTAACCAAACTGAATCATATGAGTTCATTACATAAACCGTTTGTTTTAACGCCTGGGCTGACGTAAGGGGCTGGGCATTTGGCACCTCACTAGTACCAACCTGGGCATATTTAGCTTGTACCCAGAGTTAATCTAATGTGTGCTGGAGGTCAGGGAGGGCCTGAAGCTATACCTTCTGGGCCTTCTGGCGCCCAGCCTTATCCTTGGGGTTGGTCCCCACTATGATGTCATCTACACATGACATTACCCTCTCCTCCTGATGGGGCTCAACCCCCCCTCCAGGGGCTTGCACAAGGGAAAAGCTTCGTGGGCAGGGGCCAACTTCATAGCGGCAATGGTCAGTCTGGGTTGAGATCCAGCAGCCTGGGGGAAAAGCTTGTGGAAGGCTTCAATAAGATCTTGGGCATGCACACAGTCGTGCGCTGGAACCCAACTGTTCTCTGCAGCGTCAAAGCCCTTCCAGGATACCAGGCACTCCAGTCTTCTTATAATGCGGCGGGAGGCAACTATTTCTTCCACCTCCCACTCTGCCGCCCCATCCACGAGATAGGCCTCAGGAGTCTCTGGTGGGGGGCCCTAAAGCAATGTAAATTTACTCTCATGGAAGACAGAGAAGATCTGAAATGAAGATGAAAGATCTAGCTGGTATGAGGCATGGCCCACCTTTCTAATAATGCGGTAAGGGCCAATCCTCTTTGGTCCCAGCTTCTTGCATGGCTGCTTGATAGGGATGTTGTGAGCATAAAGCATCACAAGATCTCCTTCCTTATACGCTGGACCCACTCAGCGCTTTCCATCAGCGTTCTCCTTATAAACTTGCATTGACGCCTCCAAACTTGTGGAAACCCCCTGGTGGACCTTCTTGATAGTCTTAGCAAATTCCACCTCCACTTCAACATTAGAACCACAGTTGGGCTCCATGTTAAAGGTGGGATTAAAGCCATTGTTGGCGAAAAAAGGGAACAACTGATAGACGAATGCAAAGTGTTGTTGTAACTAAATTAGGTTATAGGAAGGTGAGAAGCCCAATCTGAATGATATGCGGCGGTGTAACACCGCAAGAACTTCTCCCAGATTTGGTTCACTCGTTCAGTATGCCCATCTGATTGAGGGTGATAAACAGTCAAATGATAGGGGCAAATCAGAAGAGTCTTACACAACTCTTCCCAAAAGATGGAGGTAAACTGGGGTCCCCAGTCACTGATAATCTCTTGAGGAACCCCATGGAGCGCAAACATATGCGTGACGAAGAGCCTGGCCATCTCAGCCACAGTTGTTATAGTTCTGCAAGGAATGAAGTGGGCGAACTTCGTAAAATGGTCCACCACCACCATGATGGCATCATAACCATTAGAGACAGGAAGTTCCACAATGAAATCCACTGATAAGGAAGTCAGGGCCCTTCAGCTTTCTGGAAAGGTACCAACAACACCGCTAAAGGTTGACGATTTGGCTTCATTTGGTTGCAATTTAAACACTCCTTACAATACCGCCCCACCTGAGCAGGCAAGCCCTTTTTAAAATTGTACGTGCGTCATATTAACTCCAACGTCTTTGCTTTATCAGGATGACCAACGGTGAGTCCATCATGATGATCACGGATGATTTACAGGCGAAGTGGGCCAGCAGGAACTCATAGGCGCCCCTGAAACCACACCATCTCATCCTTCACGTGATAGCCCCTGGATAGATCCTCTTGTTTCGAAGAGCTCTTAGCAAGTATCATAGTATATTCAGCTGCTAATGGCTGAGAAAGGACTACCTTTCTGAACATACTATATTCCTCCAAATTTTCCAGAGGGGCAAGCAATGGCCCGCTGGTCGGGGGAGAGGGAAGTTAAACACAATTTTATTTGATGGAATCATCAACTGTGTGTTATGAACTTCTACCTCCTTGGGATTGGGAGCTAAAGCAGGGTTGTGGCTCAGAGCATCCGCCAAACCATTATCCTTGCCTTTGGTGAGCTCATACGTAAATGCAAATTGGGCGAGGGTCTCATGCCAACGGGTCTGCCGTGGGGTTAGGACATGAGGAGCGCGTAGTACAGCAAGGCATGGTGGTCTGTACGTACCCAGAAAGGTTGGAATGAGCCATGAAAGTAGTGACGCCAATAATTCAGCGCCTTCACCACTGCCAACAACTCCTTATCATAAATGGCGTAATTCAACTCTGGTAAAGACATTTTCCTAGAAAATTATCCCACCAGTTGCTCTATCCCATCTTCGCCTACTTGTAACAAGACAGCCGCTGTGGCGAAGTTGGAGGCATCAGTAGACATAATGAACTACTTTGAAGGGTCGACATGGCGAAGAACAGACGTGGACAACAGGATGCACTTCACTGCTTGGAAAGCATCCTCCAAAATGAGGGACCACTGAAGCACTTTGGCACCGCTAGCCTTGTATAAGGGAGGTGCCACCTCAGAGAGATTGGGTGTGAACTTCTTTAGGAACGTACACATCCCCAAAAAGCTCCTCAATTCCTTGACCGAGGTGGGGGTGAGCCACTCACAAATAGCCTTCTCCTTATCTGGAGTTATTATGTGTCCTTGGTCAAACACGACGTTCCCCAGAAAAGTGACCTGGGACTTGAAAAATTCACATTTACTGACTTTTAGTGTAAGGCGGGCGGACTTAACCTCTCCACCACTTAACAAAGGTGTACTTCATGGGACTCCTGATCAGGGGAAAACACTAGGATGTCATCCATGTAGGCAACCGCGCATACCCCAACAAGTCCCCCAACGCTGCATCAATGTGGCGTTGAAAGATGACAGGGGCATTTTTAAGCCCAAAGGGCATGACCTGAAACTGGAAAATTCCTTTCCTGGCGCGGAATGCGGTTAGCCACTCCTGAGCTTCTTTATCAAAATCTGATTAAACGCATTGAGGCAATCCAGCTTGGAGAAGACCTTCGCCTTCTCCACATAGCGCGCAATCTGTGAATCCAAAGGATGGGATGGAGGTCTGGTACAGTAACGTTGTTGAGGTTCCTATAGTCTACACACGGGCTTAGAGTACCATCAGCCTTCTCAACAAAGAGAAGTGGGGAGCATACAGGGGAGGTACGCTGAAAAATCGCACCTTTGGCTAACTGATCCTTCACCCACACATCCAACGCCTCTTCCTTTCGAACAGTCAATGGGTATATGGAGGAAGATATACGCACCAAATCCACAGTGATCCTGAAGTCACAATCAAACTCAGAGTGCTCAGGAAGTGTGTTAGCGGATGCTGCATCAAAAGAAGATTCCAACCCCTACAAAAAGGAAGGTTGGGGATCCTCCATAGAGGACTTCAACAAAGGGGAAGATGAAGAGTGTGAACATTGGGCCAATGGGGCAATTTACCCTGTGCGTTATCCTCTGACAAAGGAACAATCAGCTTATGACCATTTAATAAAGACAAAGATAGGATGTTTTCTTTCTAATTAGTCCTGACTTCAAACTTTCTCCACCACTCAACACCCAGAATAATGGGGAACAAGAGGTTTCTGATAGCTTGAAAATGGTCAGACAGAATATAGGCACCCACCTGTTAGTCCACTAACCCCATGAGTTTCAGTGTGGGAATACCTTGAGAAGCCCCTCCCCTAACCATACCACCTGGCAAGTAACTAAGCTCAAGGTAGTCGGCTAGATCTTGGTCAATAAAATTCTTAGAGGCACCGGTATCCACTAAAATGGTTTTGCTGAACTTCCCCAAAGGGGATGTGAGGGTAGCAGTCAATAAGAAGTATCCAGAATGGGATTTATTCAAAGCAAAAAACGCCACTACCTCACCTAAAAATTCTTCCTCTGGCGTGAGCAAGCTTTCAGGGTATGTTTTGAAATCATAGAAGGGGGAGGGATAGTGGGCCAACCTTACTACTGAGGCCACATATCCCACACACCTTCTTCAGGTGCATATACATTATTATATTTAAAACGAAGTTCCTTTTCCACTTCCTGAGTTCCCCAGATCATGGCAGGGGTCAAACGTGGGTTCTCAGGGGTAATCTGATATACCAGAATAGGGCCCTCATTCAGGCCATAAGAGCTAATAAATGGTTCAGAGGTAGAGACAAGGTTTTCATTATAAAACTCGTTTTTAGACGCGAATGACCCTATCCCTTTACAGCAACAGAATGGCCGACGTTATCTAAGGACAACACCCCCAAGCTCATCTGCGCCAATTCTGCTGGCATTGTCTGAAAGCGCTGGCAAAGTAAAGCCCATTTATTCAAATTGAATTCAGTAATTTTGGTGAAAAGTTGGAGAAAACACGACTTTTGGAACTCAAAGCATCCATATCCACCAGGTATGAGCACAAAGAGTGGGTACTTTCCAGTTGGAGGCAACCATAGTAACTCTGAGTTGCTCCAACCTCCAGGGAAAAGAGAAAACAGCGGTGCTGCTGACCATGACTGAAGCTACAGCCAGCGCCCACCGTTTACACTTCAGAAAAGTTCCACTCAGAAAAAGTTTTTGCACATAAAATTGGTAGGTTGGTCGACTAATGTAAGGAGAGTGTCTTTAACTCTACTATTTCCAGCATGGTGGTTCTTGGTGCACAGAGCCAACAAACGGAAACCAGCTGTTAATACCAAAATTACAAGAGCCCAGCAGAGGGTGCTGGAGCAATAATAACTTAATGGAAAGAGTACAATGATTATAACAAAAATACCACCAAAAATGACGCGGAGCACAAAGGGGATAAAGGTAATCATCTCAGGATGGAGGGAACCTGGAGAACCAACGGTGCACTAGGGGCTAACCAGATCATCTGTAAAATTGTTTATTAAATGTAGCGCGAGACCTCCTCGAAGGGGTCTGCACACAGGATCATTTGGAATGGCATTTTTAATAAAATGGTAAAATGGGGAAATTTTATTGGGAAGTCAACCAACAAGGAGTGTTGGTCATGGGAAACAAAATTAAACTACATTAGGGAAATATGGGGTTCGCTGAAGTGGGCCAAGCACCAACACACCAATAGGCACACACTACCATCCAGATTGGTAGAATACGCCAAAACTGACTACACTCATGTAATTGATTGAGGTTGGATTCGACCCAAAAAAGTGATTTTGTAAATGGAACAGCTTTCAAAAACCCATTCATCAAAAAACTGAACCAAACCGTCCATGTTCATTACATAAAACGTATGTTTTAACGCCTGGGCTGACATAAGGGCTGGGCATTTGGCACCTCACTAGCACCAACCTGGGCATATTTAGCTTGTACCCAGAGTTAATCTAATGTGTGCTGGAGGTCAGGGAGGGCCTGAAGCTATACCTTCTGGGCCTTCTGGCGCCCAGCCTTATCCTTGGGGTTGGTCCCCACTATGATGTCATCTACCCATGACAAAAGCCCTGATCTAAGATCCTTGCACTGCTAATGTTTCACCTCTAGCAGCCCAAAAGCAGGTTTCACAAATGAACCCTAGGCTTAAAACTTGCCTTAGAGCAATGAATGGCATAATAACCCAATTTTTTCAGAGATAGAAAATGACTTGATTAATATCTAGCTTTTCAACATGAGGGCTATACTTCTGAGTTAATTCCTTAGTGAGGAAGATACCCCAGTCAATGTGATTATGAGGCTTTTGTGGACTTGAATTCTGTGCTTTAAAAGTGACAGCACAATGACAGGTAATTTATTATATGAATGATAACATTTTACTCATTCAAAAACTGGTATTAAAACCCAATATAACTCTGTATAAGGCTCACAGGCGTGGATAAGAGCGATTTGGACACAAAATTCATTTATAACATTAGCCTCATACAGTGTCTGCACCTCCAAGTAAAAGCATTTGGCAGTTACTAGAATAGAATTATCTCTCTTAAAAAAAATATTAGTGAAGTCCATCTTATGAGTGATTATCCTTTCATCTCCGCTGTTTCCTTGATAAGAAAGTCCTTGGCACCAGAGTAGGACACACCAAGCCTTCTTTAGTTTTTTTCATAAATAACTATCAACAATCAAAGTCTAATGAGCTCATTATTGCTACCCAACTTAGTGGTATCAGGCGCTTTGGGAATGCTAATCTTGAAGAGATCCAGAAAATCGTGTACATTTGCAGTCTTATTAAACTTTGGTCACTTCCTCAGGTTGACCAGCAATTGATTATCATGACTGCAGGACTGAGGAGGCTGTGATGACCCTATACAACGGTGAGCTAGCATAGTATTATGTTGCACAGAGGCCATAACCACGCCCCATCACCCTCGCTATCAGTTTCCATCAGAAGAGTTCCTAAAGCAAATTGACCCTGATGACACTGACAACTATTAAAGGAATCTTCAAATTAAATTGGTTTGTTACTTTAGAAAATGGCGGCATTCCGCCTAAAATCTAAATTCCATTTGTTCAATGGTTTGGTTAAAGGACTGAAAGTCCGTTCTTAAGGCCATATTTTCATCCCTTAAAGACCTTACGTTCTGTTCCCGATTTATTGATTTGATGACCATGACTGTCAGGATTTCACCAAATTCTCATATCTCCAAAAATCTATTCATCAATTCCCCTGAAATCATCGGAAGGAGCAAGTAATATATTGCAATCTATCAAGGTTAGCGATCAATCTGATCCCAATCAATTGATTGAATATTTTATCATGCAGATATTAATTCACTCTGATAGATTACGAACCATAAAAAAGCCTATAAATATTACCTCTTTTAGAAAATAAAGATAGGTCAAATTATAACCTATTTTTCTTTTGAATTTATCGCCTTTTTGGAGAATCCGCCAAGTGTAACTTTGAGATACAACCTGCCCCATTGGAAGTGTAATTCAAACTTCCAGAGTGGTGCTAACTACAGGTGGACCTCTGAGTTATGCACCAGTGACAACATCTATCACTAATATGGATTCTCATTTTTCACCTGATGAAGCTCAAGACCAAGAGCAAGGCAGTATTTTATGATGGGTCCATTCAACTGGAGCCCAAATCTTAAGATTACCCTCCACGTTGGAATTTTGGGCCAACTTTGAATTTTATGGTTTTAACTTAAGTTTTACCTCAGAATTTCAAATACTGCCTGAGGCTTTACAAATTATCATTAATCAATTGCTTGAAAGGGCCATAATCCCTGGAATCCATTCTACCCGATCTTGATCTAATGCAGTACCTTCTATATTGTGGGAAGTGCTACAAACCTCTCAAATACCAGGAATTGGCCCCAAGCAGTATTTGCACCAACTTGTACATCCTACTTTATACCATTTGCTACCTGTAGTTGGCATGCACCATCAAGGGATGCTAAATTTACTAGAAGGACTCCATTCCTTGAATAATTATAATTCTGAATTTATAAGTTGGCCTCTGAGTTTAGCCAAGATATTTGTGATGCTATCATTAATAATTGAGCCTTCCTCAACGAAGTACATCAGCAGCTCATTCAGCTCGATTATGAGATGTCCAATTTTGTTGATGTACAGTTTCCCAAGAAAGTTCAGAAGATTCAGAAAGAATGGAGAGAGGGTATTTACCAACTCTCTGAGTGTAGTGAATAAATGGAGGAGGAAATTAGAACCTGGATCTTCCAATTTGAACAAATGTACTAGGAATTCAGTTTTGGGTTAATGTCTAGAGAAAGCCTCTGGGAATATGGGCCCTCCTGGGGTTAATGGACCTCGTGGGCCACCTGGGGGTGTAGGACTCCGTGGACCTCCTGGAGATGATGGGCCCCATGGACCCCCAGGGAGTGTAGGGCCTCAGGGACTACAAGGCACTGATGGGCACTCAGGATCTTACCAGTAGATTGATTCTCTTTTGAACATGATAAATAACTTGCGTGAACAGTTCTATAGATTGGCCAAAGAGTGTAACCTAACCCCCGATGGGGTACCAATTGATCCCCTCTTATTACTTCAGTCATTATCTAATGAATTGATAAATCTGGGAAAATGGGCCAAGGATACCGATATCTTACTACGTACTTGTGAATCAAAAGGGGAAATGCTCCAAGCGAAAATTGAGACGTTGGAAATCAAGTACAACGCACAGCAGGAACAGATTTTTGAGCTATCTCGCCGATTAGATGAGAAAGTAGGGCATGCTGATCTGAATCATCAGATTAGTGAAGTCCAATATGAAGCTGTTGGTCTTTACCCTCAATTTTCTTCTCAAGTTTCAGATTCCACCTCTTATGTTTCCACTCAATCAAACAACCTGGAGTGCATGTTTTGACCACCAATGCTCCCATGAGTTTCAAGCCAGTATTCAAGGACAAATACTTTCCGGGGGAAGGCAGCATTATCTCCTTTCTCTATATTTTATGAAAAGGCATTAAGTGAAGCCACAGATCACCAAAAGATGAATTACTTGCCTAATTTGCCTTACTCAATTGGCTCAGGATATTATGGCTCCCCACTTAATGACTTGCTCTACTTGGTCTCAGTTTAAAGAAGTGTTGATCAAAGAATTCGGGAGTGAGCAAACCTTATCCTCACAAAAACAGGCTTTTATGGGTATATAGCCCCACTGGAATGAATTTATCAAAGACTTTGCCATTGGTTCTATTGGGAAGCTAAAACTTTAGTAGCCTGTGGTCAGTTAAACTTGGATGATGCAATTACCGCAGTTCTGTCAGCTTTTACTTCCAGGACTCAAATGCAAGTTTATCTAATCAGTGTCAAAAAGATTCCCAAAGTATTTTGGATATTAAGGAGGCCCTATTGGAATTGCCTCCTCAATTCTCCAAAAAATCCTAAGTTTATGAGTCTCCTAGACCTAGTCGCCCCAAAGTCTAAGCCATGCCTGAGAACAATAGGGAGATCCAGTGTAATTACTGTCATCGCTATTTCCATACTGAGGATCGTTGTTTTAAAAAAGAAGCAGATGAGAAGAAGAAAAGAGATAAGCTCAATAAGGTTCTCCACCTTGATAATGATATGAGTGCGCAGCAAGAGAATCAAAGTTCAATTGAGTGTAATAAAGACTAACATTCTTCTTATTCCTTGCCCTCCTTATTAGCATTATCCTCTCAGTTTGGAAGCACCATTACCCATATTGACTTCCAAGTGAATCAAGTCAATGCCAAAGCTATCATAGATACTGGATCCCTGGTGAATGTTGTCTCGTCAAAATTGGTCAAACGGGTCAAATTAACACCCAATATTTCTCATTATGAAGAATATGGCACAGCCAGACCTCAGAGTACTCGGTCTATTGTAGCTTTTTCATCTTTTCCCCTGAAAAACGGGAAATCAACCTTTACCATCCCAGCCATTATACTCAATAATTTGAGTTACAACCTACTTTTGGGGACTCAATTTTTACAAGAATTTGATGGAACTATCAATTACCCTGACTTATCATTGTCTCTCTTTGGGTATAGAGTTCCCTTACTTTTATCTGATTATTCTTCCACCTGACATCAGTTATGTCTGTTAGAAGGAACCAAAATGTATTATTCACTTCAATATCATGTTGGGGATTCTCACATAAAATTACCCCCTGCATTGGCGGATATTGAAGAGGGGAAGCCTATTTTCTCCTCTGAGAAATTAGTTATTCCACCAAAATCACAAGTAATTATTAACACTTCTTTGAATTTTTTGATTCCTTAGGGACATTTGTTACAAGTCCAAGGCACTGTTAATCCTTCTGCTAAAGAGTTTTTGCCTTGTCCAGGAATAGTATATTATGCTTATTCAGGATTATTATCTGTCTTACTGGCGAACCTAACCAATTAGCCAAAACTGGTAGATCAAGAGCATCCAATTGCTTATGTCAAGTTACTGCCCTTATCTTGTATCTATGATGATAAACCCTTTGGGAGTATATAAGACTTTGGATTGGAAAGTGATCAGATAATCCTTACTGTGGGTCCCGCTATTGGAAAACACTTCTCTAGTGAACAGAAGAAACAAGTACTTCAATTGTTAGATAGATATTCTGATATCTTTGCTAAGCATATCTACGATTTTGGGAAGATGAAAGGAGTAATGCACACTGTTGAAACTGATGATCACCTTTCTGTTCGTGTAAAGCCCTATCATAAATCTAAAGTAGAAGAAGCCCAGGTTTTGCAAAGAATTGCATCAATTGTTGGAGGCTGGATTATTGAAACCCTCCAATAGTCCTTGGGCATCCCCATTATTATTGGTTAAGAACAAAATGGTTTTCATTGAGTCATGATGGATTATTATCAACTGAATGCCATCACTCGATGGGACTGTTATCCCTTACCTAGGATTGATGATTCTCTTAGGTTGTTGGCTGGATCCACCTATTTTTCAGCCATGGACTAAGCCAGTGGATACTGGCAAATCGAGTTATCACCAGAAAATCGTGCCAAGTGTGCCCTGATATCAAGTGAAGGGTTGTTTGAACCAACTCATATGTCTCAAGGACTAAGAAATGCCCCAGCAAGCTTCCAAAGGGCCATGGACAGTATGCTACGGGATCTAAAGCTTACTTTTGTTCTGGTATATCTTGACGATATTACCATGTTCTCCAAAACTTTTACCGAGCATTTAGACTATCTAAAAGAAGTTTTCAGCCAAATTTGGGGCTCTTCTTTAAAACTCAAACCCTCCAAATGCTCATTCTTTCAAAATGAAATGGACTTTTTAGGACATCAGGTTTCAGCTAAAGGGATTTGACCCCTCTCAGACAAAATTCAAGCCATCCAACGAATGCCTCCTCCCTCTTCTTTATGGGGTATTCAAGTCTTTCTTGGCATGGTTGGGTATTTCTGGCAATTTATTCCCAACTTTTCTGATATGGCTGAACCCTTATTTCACCTGTTGCAAAAAGGAGTGTCTTTCGAGTGGGGGTCAGCTCAAGAACAGTCATTCAATTCTCTGCGTACTGCCTTGATCAAGGCACCTGTTCTAATTCATTCCCAATTTGATAAGCCTTTCTTTTTACATACTGATGCAAGCAATGTCGCTATTGGGGCTATCTTATCTCAGTGTGATGAAGAGAAGAATGATCATCCTGTTACTTACTATAGAAAAACTTTGTCAAAGGCCAAACGAAATTATAGCATTACTGAGTGGGAATGTTTGGTGGTAATTTTGGCCATCAAGTATTTTGGCCCTTTTTTATATGGTACCCATTTCACTGTTATTACTGACCATTCCTCCTTACAATGTTTGCAGAATATGAAGGATCCTGATGGAGATTGGCCCGTTAGGCTTTATGGTTGCAGAATTACGATTTCTCTATTGTTCATCGCTCAGGGGCTCAGCACCAAAATGCTGATGGGCTGTCCCGACTGCCTATTCTGACCTTGGAACTAGAAAAAGAAGAACGCTTATACAATCTTATTGGATGACCTGAGTTATAGATCAAGAGACTGAAGAGGATCAAGCCTTTATAAAACCTATTATCAAAGATACTATGATTCAAGATGGAGCTTTGTATAAGAAAGTCAGATCTAAATGGTTGCCCTTATTTACATTCCAACTCTAGATTTCACGCTGTGTTGGAAGGTCATGAACAAGTTGGTCATAGCAGCTTAAAGAAGACTCAAGAATGGTTGAAGACTTGATGCTATTGGAACAACATGACTGAGTTCATTCAAGAGACCCTTGACTCATGTCTTATCTGCAAAAGTCATGGAACTACCAACCCTACATATCAACATAAAGTTATTCCCCCAACTAAGGCGTTTGAGGTGGTCAGCATTGATGTTGTAGGTCCTTTTCTTTGGGGATTTTATGGCCATCAGTATATCATTATGGCTGTCAATTATTTAACCAAATGGGTTGAGGCCATTTCCATTGCTACCCCTTCAGCCAAGACTACAGCGTTATTCCTATATCAGCATATCATTTCTCAACATGGGTGTCCCAAGGTCTTATGTCAGATAATGGGGCTTTTTTCACCTCGCAACTTATACAGGAGCTATCCAAATTATTTAACACTACTCAGCGATTTTTTTGTCCCATATAATCCATCCACAAATGAGGCCATTTATAAGAGCTAATGGGACCCTGGTCTCAATTCTTAGAAAGATGGCATCCACTGACCCGACTCAGTGGAATTTTATTTGCCTAGTGCCTTATTTGCTTATCAGATAAGCTACCACCACATTATCAAGATGTCCCCATTTAAGTGTATATATGGGCGGGATCCTTCAGTCCCTTCTAGTGTTCAGACCATCCTTTAGGAAAGAATCCCAGGAAATTACGATTTAATTATGAGGAATTTGGCTGATGAGATTATCTGTCTTCAGGCTCAAGCAATGAATTCAATTAAAACAACCACACGAAAAGAGACTCAAAGAAGCAACCAACACAAACCTGTCTTACCTGAATACAAATTGGGGAATACATTATGTATTATCATTCTTGGCCTGGTGGGTGGACTGAAAAGTTGGGAAATAATTGGTCTGGTCCCTATAGAGTTATATTTCAAAAAAATTAGAGTATTCAATCGTTCATATTGATACTGGTATAGTGGTAAATCATATTTATACTAGGTTTTTAAGAAGTCATCATCCACAGCGATCAAATCTTGAGGGGGGAATATGATGATTTCACTGAATTCTCATATCTTTAAAAATCTACTTCATCAATTCCCCTGACATCATTGGAAGGAGTGATTAATATATCACAATCTATCAATGTTAGCAATCAATCTGATCCCAATCAATTGATTGAAGATTCGATTGCGCAGAGATTAATTCACTCTGATAGATCTTGAACCATAAAAAAGCCTATAAATATTTCCTCTTTTCAAAAATAAAGATAGTTCAAATTATAACCTATATTTCCATTTAAATTTATCGCCTTTTGGAGAATCCACCCAGTGTAACTTTGAGAAAAAACCTTTCCCATTGGAAGTGTAATTCAAAACTTCCAAAATGGCCCAATATGATGATAGAAAGTAGGTCAACGTGAGCCTTTAAACTCTGCTCATAATTGATCACTCTCATTATAATGGTTGAGCAAAGCCTCAAAGCAAAGTACTTAAAAGTTTTTAATTCGAGCTACCTCTTACTGAAGATAAAACCTAACTAAATGAACAGACTATATAATGGCAAATTATATCTAACAGAATAACAGGGTGTTCTTCTGTAGTGAGAACCAAATATTGAAACTGACGCTAGAGAGTCATATTTCAACTGCACAGGTAACTACACCAACCACTTGAAGTGCTTTATGAAGACAGTGACTTTACACTTTCATGTCCATTGACAACAACATGTTGTCATGTGAAAACCAAACATCAGTTGCCGGTGGTGACATTTTAGTGTCACCAGACATGAAAGTGTAATTAAAACTTCACAAAATAAAAGGTAACTTCAGCTATAGGGGATTTTTAAGAAAACAAGAGAGCAACTTATAGTATTGAATACTGCCAAAGGCTTATGGGCTTACTCAATTAATTGACCTGATAGGCTGATATAACTTAAATCAGAAAAAGATCCCTTTTTTACTTGGTAATCCCCCAGATACCTCATGTTTACCCAAAATTTCATTGGTGCTTTCAATGCTTATTAAGCAGCACCTCATAATGGTAGATAAAATTGCAATATACAAATTGGGTCAGACAGCAAGTAATAAAGGTTGAGGTATTTCTATATAAAGATGTTATATGCCTGATTCAATCTAGTTACCAATTATATTCCATAGTAATTATAGGACCCTATAAAATAAAGTTTTA
>JAKSZP010005746.1:0-69530 GCA_022478985.1 Massospora cicadina | reverse complement strand
TTCTCTTTCTGATGGACTCACCCCCTTGAAAGGGGACAGATGAGAGATATGGAATACCGTATGTTGCTTCCAGTGGGACAGCATTTCAGACAGAAGGCGCCATTTCCTAAGCCTTCTTCCACCAAATGGGGACCTGAGCGTTTACTTCCAAATTTTTATGAGGGCACCTGAATCCACAAGTGGCGCATGTCAAGCATGACATGTGAACCCACATTTATTTTGTGAGCTAGGAGCCGCTTCCAATCTGCAAACTGTTTGTAATAGCTTATGGCCTTAGTTAAATGCTCCCAGACCAGGGACTGTGTGGCCCAAATGTTCTGAGCGTTGTCAGCTGCAGCGGTACCTCTGGGTGAAGGCAAGGACCAACTGAAAATAAGGGATTATACCCCAATGTTGCTTCATATGGGAAAAGCCAGTGGATGAATGCATTCCGTTTATATATGCAAACTGAGCATGGGGAAGGTCATTAGACCAAGTATTCTGAGCAGCAGCAGCGTAGCACTGCAGATACTTTTCTAAGAACTAATTGACCCATTCAGTTTGGCCATCTGACCGTGGATGGTAAGCAGTGGAGCAACAGGCCATAATCTTCAAGATTGCCAAGAGCTCATTCCAAAACTGCGCCATAAATTGGGTCCTGAAGTCACTGATAATTTCTTACAAGAGCCTAAACATGAAAACACATGACGCACAAACAGGTGAGCATTCTCTTTGGAAGTCATAGAGGAAGAGCATGGGTCAAACAAGGGAAATTAGTGAAGTGGTATATGACTACCATAACCACTGTAAACCTCTAGGGGATGGTAGCTCAACAATCAAATCCATGAACAACAATGTCCATATCCCCTCTGCCTACTGCAAGGAGTGTAAGAGACCATTCCTACCAGAAGGTCTGATTTGGCCCATGCACAAGTACAGTCCGCAATCCATGCTGTGACATCCTTTAAAAAGCCTGTCCAATTATAGGTATGCTTGATTAAATTAATGCACTACTTATTCCTGGGTGACTGACTGTGGGGGGCTTGTGATGAGCCTGAATTACTTCAGTTTGGAGGAGGAGAGGGACCCACACACAGAACCAAAAATAGATGAGCCCCTTAGCCATAGAATACAAATAATATTTTAAAAGTGGGAGGGACAATTGCTCCATGAGGTCCACCACTTCCGCACATGCCAATTTGTGCTGCTAAGACTCACAAAATTGTCACAGACTGGAAAAGCCCCAGTTCCGACTGCTGTATGTTTGCATATTTTTGGTGCACCAACAAGCAACCAAAGTAGCCTAACCAAATAGGCAGAGGTTTTGGGCACTGACAACGCCAAAATATTCACCTACTACTAGTTGGCTATGTAAGTCCTCTGTTTGGTTGGTCCAACCCAACCATGCAAAAGCTTTCTTGAAATGAAACACCCAAAAAGTCCTCAAGTATGTAAGGTATGCGAACCCCAAAACTTACTTTCTTTTTATTCAGGAACATGAAAACCAAAGGTGCCTGCCAACTAGAGCTCATCTGGGGACCAACGGACAATGCTCCCCCAGGAAAAAGAAATCTAGGGTCCTCTTAGAATTCCAAAGTGAACTTCAGAATGGGCAGGTGCGCCTTATAAAGGCAGCACTTTGGGCCTCAACCAAGTCATTGATTAGGCTCTCACAAGCATATTCTACAATTCAGGCGAGGCACAACCCAGCGCCCAAAATGATTAAATCAAAAATATTTATAAAGTGATCTGACTCAGATTTGGAAAATCTGAATTGAGTTAAAATGTAACAATCGAGATAAACTCATCTGTTACAAAAATAAAGGGCAAGTCTAGAGCTAAATATACTGTCAAAACCATGGGTGGATGATGACCAAGGGTTGGGTGGTGGAAATGACTGTGATGAGATCTGATTCATCTGAGTCATCCAAGCAAAGTGTGGGGTTACGGCTTAGAAAATTGGGAAGGACACTGTCATGATTCTGTTATGACTTAATAATAAACCCTAAGTCAGTAAGACGAAATGGGTAGATTTCGCCAAGCCTGATATGAATTATGATTATTTGAGCGCCTTAGGATGAGGTGATATTGGGTTGATGAAGTATATTAGATTGCCTCCAAATTGGGCGAAAGGGTGATTTTGAAGAATGACAAATAATGAGGTGTTGACATACAACAAATAATGAGTGGATCGCCTCCAGTTAAGGTGATCATGAATTTAATACATAGTAACCTCTGTTGGAATTAATGAGATGTGGCAGAACAAATTACTAAGCAAAATAGGCTTGGTATTAACTAAGGTCGATGAGATATCAGTGAGATGAGAAGATTGGAAGAAGAAGGTTGTTAGTACAGAAAAGTGAGAGGAGCAGTGAGCATCTGCAGAAAATAGTAAAGTAGATATAGAAGTGCTTATGGAGCAATAGTTTCCGTTTATCATATTATATAATATTATTTTACATGTGTATTAAAGACTGACAATCTCCATATCGTTTGTTCTATTGTTCAGTGGGATTGACCCTGTGAAAAAATCATTTGGTATATCTCATTAATCCACTAAAGTTATAACAGATATTTAATGCTCCTTTCACAAACTCATATTTAAATTTAAAACTGCACACGTCCCAGTAGGTGTGGGCCTGCCAATGTGCCAATTTCTTTGGCTTGCAAAAGTAAAGAAAAGCTTGGTGGTCCATTTTGCATAGTCACCTCATGCTGAGCGCCCTGCAAGAGATATCGCTAGTGGGTCAAGCTTCACGCAATTGCTGCCAGCTCCTTGTTGTAGATGTCCCAGGATTGCTCAGTGGGAGAGAACTAGCGGGAAAGATAAGTGACTGTGTATTCCAACTCATTGTGCTCTTGGAGCAAAACTGACTCTTACTGTGGCAAAAGACGCATCACCTGCTGTAATACAGGGTTTGGAGGAATCCATGTGCTTAAGGATGGGGGGCGACAGAAACACCTCCTTAGTTGAATTAATGCCTGCTGGCACTTGGGCGTCCATTGAAAGGGTAAGTTCTTGTTTTTGAGTGGGTGGAGGCGGCTAGCTGAGACAGCGTGTGAGAGAATTTTCAGAGATATTATAGTACCAAAGAAGCTTCTCAGTTGCTTTTGTGATGTTGGATTTGCCATTTGCAGTTGGCAACCAGTTTTCTGGGTGGAATGGCGTACCCATCTTTTAAGATGAGATTACCCAGGAATGTGACTTTCTCCCAATAAAATTCGTATTTTGATTGCTTGAAAAACATACCAGCCTTATGCAGGACAGCCACCATTGCCTCCAGGTCCTTTACATGTTGTATAAAGGAGGGAGAGTGTACCAGGATGTTGTCAATATATGCGACTGCATAAGTGAACTGAAGATCACCCATCACACTATTGATCATCTTTTGGAATGTTGCAGGCGCATTAAGCCCAAAAGCATCACTCAAAATTGGAATATGCCTCATCTTGTCCATATAGCAGTAAGCCATTCCTGACCTTCTGTCACCCAAGTTTGATTAAAAGCATTAACTAGATCAAGTTTTGAAAGAACCCATGACTTGGCAATTGCTTGGCCAATTGTCTGTTCTAACAGCAGTGGGCAAGGATCATGAACTGTAAAATTTTCAAGGTGACCGTAATCCATGCAAGTCAAAGGGAACCATCTGCCTTCTTGGAAAATACAATGGAAGAGGCCACAGGGGGTGCCTCTTTGAACAACCTTCCCTTCTTGAGCATGTCATCCAACCAGCCATTAAGGGCAACCTCCTCCTCCACTGTGTGCAGGTACAGTGGGCAGTTTATTTCCACCATCTGCCCCTTAGTCTTAAACTCTAAATTAATTTCCATATGTGTGAAATTCAGTTAGCCTTTTTGGAATTAAAAAAAGCTCTTATAGCCCATCAATGCAGAGGGGAAATCTGGCAGAAGCCTGTAGGAATTACAAGAGAGTTGTAACTAATCCACAGTTTTGAGCTTTGGTAAGAGTATCCAATAAAGGGAACTCACCCTTCACCTGACCGTTGGAAAATAACAGCATGTTAGATTCCAAGTAAATTTTCACGTTCTGCCAACGCCATCAACCCACACCCAAAATCCCTAGGAACACTTGGATAGGAATCACCAAGTAATTACAAAACTTTATGGTGAACCAAGAAGGGTACTGGGCGCTGTACTTTTTAAGATGGTTAAAAGACTGACAAGATGACCAACGATGCTGGCCCCAAGTTCAAGTCAAGGTCCAGCTGCTGGGCCAACTCCAGACTCAAGAAGTTTCCCGCAGCTCCAGTGTCAACCAAGGCCTCAAAGGACACCTGGTGTGCCCCAATATGAATTTTATTGATAATAAAAAGTAGGCTTTATTCTGTTTAATGGAGGATGCAGGCATTTCTGCAGAATCTGATAAAATTGCAAAAACAGGTGAGCCAGAGTACATTAACTTGGTGCAGGGGCCGCGTCAGGATTGAACCAGTATGGATGCTGATTCAATCTCAGAACAGAAACTGAGGCCAAGTTGGAAAATTCAATCATTTTTATCACTAGTGGTGCCCAACCCAAAAGGGGGAGCTGCCACGCATCTTAATTGCAAATGAACAAACAAAAGGATTATTAGAGATAAGTAGTTCCTAATATGACACCTCATCTAACAGTCTAGGAAGCCATATCAGAAGGTGAGGAAGCTTTGAGGATCTTTTGTCCGGCGCCCTCTTTAGCTGGAAGATCATGGCAGACAGCATCAGGGTGGGAGCATCAGCGACATGGGGAATAAGGAGTTATAGTTGTAGTTTGGCAAATTCAATCATGAAGTTCCCATTTTGAGGGCGGACAAGGGGAAAATAGAAGGTAAGAAAACGATTTGACCATGAAAGAATTCCTTCAAAGCCATCCAGGAGCTACTTATAAAATTGGCTATTGACCAAAAAAACAACTGTAGGCAGGCTACCAACTGATTGTTCATATGGAAGATGGTAATTACTGCTTTTCACATCTCGGTGAGGAGGGCGGAAATGTCCATAAATAATGGATGGTCAACTATGTCAGGGAGACGGCAAATAAAGTCTAGACTGGCCTGCCAGTTGGGAAGCAAAAACCTCAAAAGGCGAGCCAGAATGCCAGGGACATAGCCGCTCAAATGATGTAAGAGTAAGCTGGGAGATAGGTAGCAACGGAGTTTTGATGAGCTGTAAATAAGAAAAACAATCTGGTGAGGAACCAAGCTGTAGTGACCCCAGGGCCAATGGTCCTGGTCGTAGGGAGTTCTGAGACCTGTAAAAATACAGAAAAACCTTGACACAATAAGCCCAAGTGACTATGGTAAAGATCATTGCTGAGAATTTGGGTGGGGCAACCCAGTTAATACATGGGCCTTTAGGCCACATTGAAGATGTCACATAGGTTTCAGCAACAAAATTTTGAACTTATTTAAGTAAATTTGAGCGCAAGGAGTTTTAATTGTAATTTAAAATAAGGAAATTGACCATCAATTTTTTATGTTTTAGGATTGCTTAGATAGATCTCTCTCTGCTCAGCATAACTTTCTGAGCAAATTATTTGGTAAATTAAAAGCAAACACTAAATCGCACACTGAAGTCTTGCTCTGATGTCGTTGGATCCCCCGCTGACTGTCCCAGCATGGGGCAGCGGCGAAACTCCCCCCTCTGTTTTCCATCCAAGAGGAAAACGCGCTCAGACTGGCTCGCCCAGTCATTCCAAACTCTTAGGACATAATGTTCCTCCCAAGGATCTCAATGCGCATCTCGGCCAAACCCAAGTGGTGCCCCTCTGCCCCCTGGTGCTCCCACGGAGCAACATGCATTTTGGCCTTAGGGTCAAATATGGAAAATTCTTCCCCTATGACGACCAAGCCATTATCAAAATGGCTCAGATGGTGATGACACCAGCCTGTTTTATTGACTTCCGCCCCTATAAGGGGTACTTTGATCTTAACTTCCCCTGTGAAACTGATGCAGCCATTGTGGCAACGGTGCCATTAATATTTAATAATATACCCCTTCCAACAACTTGGACCTGGCTCCCAACGGACACCACCTTGGTGGTCCAGTTCGCTGGTTTGCCCACCCACCTCCCCCTGAAGTGCTCCACCAGGAGCTGATGGAAGGTTTGGCAGCCTACGGCACCAACCCCATCTTGCAATTTGTGGTCCCAAATGGGGCCACACGCCTTGCTGAGCCTTGGGCATATGCCACGATCAGCCCTCAATTTACTAAAATTTCTTTGGAAATTCCACCTCATGCCACCATCCCATCTGCCCCCGACCATCCATTATGGGCCCACGTCAAGGGCGGATAGACAATTTGTCCATCCTTTTTAGAGTTAGACCACTCAAAATGCAAATGCCTATACTCAGAAACTTCTGCTGACACTGAAAGTTTGCCCGACGCTTACCAATCTGCCGCCCACCCTGCACCAATTCTGACATGGGGTACGATCCTACCTTCCCCTCCTCCAATGCCTGATGCTGCAGCTGCACCTGCAGCCGCCAATTAGCATCCACCTTGCCCCAGGGCTACGCATGATTACTCCAATCAAGCGCAGGATTGGTCCCCAGTTCAATCCCAGGCAAAATCCAGAAAACCAGCAATCCTCAACCATACGCCAATTCCCCAATCCAATTCAACCAAAACCCATGGGAGTATTTGGATGAAATCAACGAATTAGGTAACATCCCTGAGGAACCATCGCTGCAAGTTGAGCGAGTTCTATAATGCAGAATGGGATGCAAAATTCCTGCCTCGAAAATATGCCCCACACCTAACGCCAAACCGTTCTACAGTGACCATCAGATTGCAGTAGAAGCAGCCACCACACCAGATTGCCGTCTGCTCCACAAAGCTGCCGCCAAATCGTGGCTGAACTCGCAGGAGGAATTCCTATTCCCGTTATCCCCAAAAATCTTACTGCACAAAGTAAGATCAACATGAAAACTTTACACAAAAATGTCACTGAAGCCATCCAGAACGTGGTAACAGTAGCACGGAATCTGAAAGCAAAAATAACCTGAACCAACATTGCCACATTCTTTAAACTCCCAGACGCCCACCTCAAAGCTGAAGATGCTTTAGCCAGATACATCGTTGGTATAATGATGGCTGACAACTATTCTGAAGTTCCAGTCATCAAGAATATCGAACCCCATCGCCACCTACATCACATCAGTTTTCCATTTATGTATGTGGATCCACCACCTGCTGCCCCAGTATGGGGCAGCGGTGCTCCACCTGATAGCATTTTCTGCCCAGCATGCAAACATGTGCGGACTGGCTCATCCAGCCCGCCTAATGCATCAGGCCAAATTGTCCCTCCAAGGGACTTATTATTACACTTAGCACGAGTCCACCAACCCGCCCCCACCCCCTAGCCCTACCCCAGTCTAATATTTGCTTTTGCCTACATGTCAAATATGGACATATCTTCCCATATGACAACAATTGATAATTTAGCTGGCAACAGCCACGTTTGCACCAGCTGTGTTTATCAACTTCTGCCTTTACAAGGGCTATTTTGATATAGTCTTTTCCACTGAAGAGGACGCGGCTGCTGCAGCAACTATGCCCTTAATATATAAAAACACACCCATTACCACCACCCGTACACGCCTCCCAGTGATACCACATTTGTGGTGACCTTTGCAAACCTTCCTTTGCACCTTCCCCCTCAAACACTCTATGAAGAATTGATGATGGGGCTGTCCAAATATGTTACAGACCCCATCCTCCATTTTCAGGTCCCAAGAGATGCTGAGCAATTAGTGACACCACAGGCAATGGCCACCATTACCCCCCACCAGCCAACCATAGCCCAGCACATCCCACCACGTGCCTATATCCCATCTGCACCAGATCACTTCTTTTGGGCTCACATCGACAACAGCCAAACAGTTTGCCCCCTCTGCCATGAGTTGGATCACTCCAAAAAAGGCCTGTCACCACAATCAAAAAAAATGTGGAAACTGCTAAGCCCGCACGTGAGGCTACACAAACAGCGTTTAGTGTGAGGATTTTGGCTGCCCCCACCCCCTCCAGCCAACCATTTGAAAAATCAGCAAACATTTGCAACCAAAACCTAAGTCGGCAAAATCTTTCAAAATATACTCAATTGGGAGCAGGTTTGGACCCAAATTCAATCCATCCAATTTTCCGCCCCAAAACTTACCCAACCAAAGCCACATCTCTCTGAATCAATCACACTCAACCAAAATCCCTGGGACTTATTGGATGAGATAACTGAATCTGGGGAAATTGTCCCACCTCCCAACTTTCCAACTAATTTGGAACTGTATCTACCTTCAGATTTCGATGCCTCATTCCCACCCAAGAAATATGTCCCCAAACTCACTGCTACCCCATTATTGAGCGACCATCAACTTGTTGAGTTGCGCTGGCCTCTCCTGATAGTTGCCATCTCCAAGCAGCTGTGGCACTCTTGGTTTCAGAATTTAAAGAAGGGCTACATTTATCTGAATTCCCTGCTGGTTTCCCTGAGGTTGCAAAAAGGGAAATTGAACAATTACATGAAACTGTAACCTCCGCTATCAAACATGTGGATTCACTGGCACAATTTTCCCCCACCACATATATCACCAGAGCCAATATTACGTATTTTGCCCAGCTTCCTGATGCATGGATACAAGCTGAACACCATGTTGTTGAACTCCTGTAGGCTTTTCTCCAGGCCCAGATTTTATCTAAAGATCTTAACAATCATCCTTTTCACCTTGACCCACATCCTGCAGATGCCTCAACCCCCTTGCTCTCAGCTTTGATCTGCCCATCAATGGTGAAGATGAAAGCGATAATCCATCTGACCCCCCTCCCCCTCCACCATGGTGGGATAAACGGTTCACTACTGCTACACCTAGTAGGTTATTTTCCTTTTTGTTTTGGTGTCTTGCCACACATTTAGGGCTTTTGGTTTGTGTTTTCAGTTTGCTTATTATGCTTTGTATCAGTAATGTCCTCCCTTGTTGGCTTACCTCGAATAAAACTCATAATTAAATAGATAATCAATTTAAGAAGTAGCTTGGGAAATGCGTGATTGGGGCCCTTGAGATTTGACCTAACATGGCGAACTTTGGGCGAGGGGGGGTAAAAATGAATTATTTTTAAACCAACTTTAAAATAACTGGTGCAGGCCATGTCGCTGTCAGTTCATCCACAGATGCCCAGATTGTAGATTTTCTGCGGTTCCTACAACTGGAGTGACAGCATCTCACCCAATGGTCAGTAGGAAACTCCCAATACTACCCTATTTAGGGCAGTCCAAGAGGTCGAAAATGGGTTTAAGGCACTCAACCTTCCCACAACCCAGTTTCTCCAGCATTCATTTGACCAATCATGAAATATTGGATGATAATTTTAAGTTTTCTGTGGAGGGTTTCTAACTGTTGGCAATATTTCCCAATGGCTTGATGCCATCAGCAAGCTTTTCCATATATGACACTAGACACTTTGGTTGCTGAAAGTATGCAACTGTCAGGCTTTGTTGCTGAGGGTTTGGGGCTCTCAGGCCTTGATGCCAAAGGCTCAGTGCCATTGAATTTATCTGAACCTTTCATACCAAGTAAATGCCAACTCTATGAAAGCTCAGCACAAATCACCTTAATTCGTTGTATTAATTTTTAAAAGTTGATACTGGGACAGGTAGCGGGGTCCTTAAAAAGTTAAGCTGTTACCCATTGCTCGTCTACTTATGGGCGAAGTCACTCTGGGAGATAAGAGGGACAGCTGGCCTTGGAGTCTTTTTAGATGGTAATGGGAATGCCACCTGGTTCAAGTGTAGAGGGCGCTTCCACAGAATTACACAAAAGCATAAAACAAGGGTGTGGGAGCATCTTCAGGGTGGGGCGTAAAATATGTAGATAGGGGGATACAGGAACTTGGGCCAATCTGAGAGCTTCGTAAAATATGGCAAGGTTTTGTTCCACTTAGAGGCATGTATCAAGGTACAGGGAAGATACCTTGATATTACCTGAGGTAATTTGGTTGTAAGGCAAGCTTAGACAATTCAAAATGTTATTAACTTTTTCTCTAAATGTCAAATATAGGTTGGTGATTTCTTATTTGGCTGCAAGAGGGAAGCTGAAGGATGTACAGGGGATCAACCCTTTCATCAGCATCAATACTGACTTTGCTACTGTTTGGCAGAGGGGGACGTCTTTTAGGAGAAGTAACAAAAATTTTGGAGAGCTGATGGTCACTCCAGAAAGGCTCAGAATTAGTTTTTGGGCATATATTCAAATAGTAAATTGGACATCTAATTCATAATCGAAGTATTGTTCAAAATGTTGTGGGTTTACAGAGGAAGGAACCAGTTCGCCTTATTTAGTGACCTCATCCAATAGCACTATAGATTTTGGTTGAATTTAATTAAGACATCTTCTTCAGGTTGGGTGGTGAGGGCAAATAGAGAGTCATCTGATTTCAACAGTGGTCTAAGCCAGATCCTGATTGGCTGAAGTCATTTCAGGCTATGGATTGTGATGGAGGGTTGGGAGGGAGCAGAGCTTTCACTATGACTCAATGGATGAACAGTCTGGGCTAGTGGTGGCAGAAAAACACCCCACTCGAATGGCTTTGAAGTTTATGAAATTGATGTCACTGGTGGAAGGATTATTAGTGTGATGGCAGGACTTTTTAGAGTGTCTAACTCAAAATAGATGGGACAAATTTGTTGACCAATATCAACATGAGACCAAAAAAAATGATCTGGTGCTACGGCAATATGGACTATGGAGGGATCTGTTGGACAATACTGGGGTGATGATATGTGATGGTGGCAGTGCTCAAAAGGCTTCAATGCACACTGCACTGGAAGGAATGTTAAATGGGAGGAGTGAGGAGTGTAAAACGAAGACAGACCTAAAATCAACTCCTCATATAATGTTTCTGGAAGGAGACGCAAAGAGAGATTCAGAAATTACACCACCAGCGTGTTATCAGAAGGGAAGTAAGTGTAAGTGGTAGGAACTGGAGCATTTTATAAATTTAGGAGTTACCGCTGCAGCAGCCTCCCCATAGAGAAAGCTTACATCAAATTAGCCCTTATAGGGGGCAAAAATTATAAAACCTACTAGCACAAAGGCAGTAATGGCAAGTTCAATAATTATTTTATTGGCGTACAGGAATTGACATTCATGGTCAACATTAAGGCGTGAGAAAAACAGTGTAAGGAAGGGCAAATGAGTAGGGGCAAATCAGATGAACATGTGCAAGATGGAGCACTAAGTCCTTTGGAGGGACAACGTGGCCAAAAGGGTTCAGCGGGCTACTTGAACCTCTCAAACGCATTTTACTGAGGGATGAAATATGCTAGGAGGTGGAGTGCTGCTGCCCCACACTTGAGCAGCAGGAGTTAGTGCCATTAACAAAATTGGAAGATGGTTTCATGGCAGATTAATGTTAGTTTTTAAAATTACTATAAGCTAAAATCACTTAAAATAGGGTTTTATTGGAAAGAAAAGTAGACCTCAGCTAAAAATTAAACAAGTATAAGTAATATCATCTTTTTGGTTAATAGAAGGACGTAAAAAAGTAGTGAGTTTATTAATTTATATATTTGAAAAGTAAATGGTTACTGAGAATACCTTTTATAAATTAAGTTTTAAACCACTAAATTAAGATAAAATTCTATATAAAATGTTATAATCACTTTTTTATAATATAATCAGATATAACATATACTTGATATATTGATATCATGAGCTCATTTACAAGGGCAATATTATTTGTACTTAAAAACCTAATATATATCTTTTAGAGTAGGCTAACCTAAATACGCTCATTTATAAATCACAATATAAAGATTACCAATAGCTTATAAAAGGGTGCAATTATAGCAACTATCTAGATATTTTTTGGAGGAAGAAGGATCAGGGCATTTTTACAGCTCATGTAGCTACATTAAAAGATATAATTGCATGGGACCATCTAGTACTAAAAAAAGATATAATTGCATATAGTATATAAAGCGTTCAAAATAAAAGTGAAAGAGAATAATTTACAATTATGCAACTTGATAAATTAAATATCTTTAATTAAAAAGCTAAGAGAAATCAAACTAGATGATATTATGCCAGATGGGTTAAGGCTATTTGTAAAACTTATTAGAACACTAATATAAAAAAGGAAATAAGACTAGTTTCTTAGAATTATTATAAATCTACCAATTTCATTTTGATAATGTTCGTACAATTCAGTAAGAAAATTATAGAAACTTATCATGAGGCAAAAGCTTTCAAGTTGCACTATTGTTTGCCCTAAAATAATGTATTAATTGCAACTATATAAGTTTTAATAAATTAAACTGAGTGATCTTATTTTAAAACCAAACTACTACTATTTAGATAAACACATGTGTTAAAGTAACTAATAACTTTCTTTCTATAAAACTATTTGTTCAGAATAGAAAAAACAAAAAACTGGTGGTAACCACTTCCCTGGAAATTTTAGCTTGGCAGGCGCGATGCAACCAGTACATCAATACGCTGCACTCTCAACCACTCTCATCGGTGGAACATGGAGTATGGGTGTTCCTGGATATTCAGCAAACAGCGCGATAGGAAAAGTTTTGTGGGGATGTACACATTCATTTTCCAAGCGTGGTGTATGTTGCACCTCATTCCATGTCATGCAGTTGGCTGGATC
Organism: Massospora cicadina; assembly: GCA_022478985.1. Taxonomy (NCBI): domain Eukaryota; kingdom Fungi; phylum Entomophthoromycota; class Entomophthoromycetes; order Entomophthorales; family Entomophthoraceae; genus Massospora; species Massospora cicadina. The sequence goes on along the minus strand of JAKSZP010005746.1, from coordinate 56,907 downwards.
TTGGTTTTGAGAGCAAGAAAATAGCGGATGAAGCTGCTACAGTGCGCATTGTGATAGACCTCCCTGATGGGCAGCGGGTCGTCAAAACTAAGCGCATCAGATGGACAAAATCCAACCAAATTTTTCTTACTTTTGACTTTCTGCCCACTATGGTCAAACAGCGTTCTAGAACAACACCTGAAGGCCAGGCTCACCATATACGGTGATATACAATCCTTCAAAATGCAACACTTTACACTGATGCCACACCTGTGCACTGGCAAAGCTATTGTAGTCCTAACCCCAGCTGAGGGGATAGCGCAGGATCTAACTCAAATCCTGCACACCACTTTTGTCAATATTGAGGGGCATGCCACCCACCCTTTCCAGGTCACCGTGGACAGCGCGCCTCCCATCTGCGCCCATTGTGATGCGTTTGGCCACAAGGCACACACCTGCCCCTCCAAGGAGGGCATCACACACCAAGAGCATCCCTTGATGGCTATGAACACCGGGAGACCCACTATGAACCAACCGCTGATACAAAGGAGGCCTTCCCATGGGGAGCACAAGGTTGCTACTTAGTAGTGCACCCTATATCCTCACAAGAGCGGAAGAAGGCCAAACAGGCCCGCAAGGCGGTGGCCAAGGAGGTGGCCAAGGTCGCCTCCATTATCCCGCCCTCCCAGCGCCAGGAGAACATTGAGACTTTCGTGGTGGAAGCAGCTTGGGAATCTCTCAACCAATCAGTTTGGGATGCTCAAGCCGATTGGGCTGCCCAAAATGAAGCTTTGATGGGCGAGTCAATTTCACCTGACTAATGCGCCCAAGCCTCAATTTAGAACTGATTTGGTCTCCAACCTCCCTGCTGAAAATTATAAATCAAGTGTTAGTGCACTAAAAATACACGCACCGCAAAAATCTCATTCTGCAGCGGGGAAACAAAAAACAAAGGCAAAAGCCAACGCAAACCCAACTACTAAAGTTAACCATTCTTCCACTACATTGCTGCATGCACCTGAGGCGCTGAAAAGTGCCATGACAACCAAGATATGGCTGAAGGGCTCAGGTGCTCTTCCCCTCACACCTAAGGTGCAGTGGGGGAGCCTTTGCTTTAGGGATGTTGAACATTGCCAGACTCAAGGCCTCGCCATCCTGGGCTAGGAAACTGAGTTTTTACAAAAAAATTTACCCGTGGATATCCTGGCCATCCAGGAGTTCCACTGTCCACGCGGTTCTGAGGATACATGGAAAACCATTCTCCTCCCCTCCCTGTCCTTCTTGTCCAAGTACTGTGGGGTGCTTATGTGAAAAACAATTTTTTCAAATTTTTATCATCTGAATCCTTCCTTAATGGCTGAGTCCTCGTTGTCAAATTTTTGTGGGCCAATGTGGTACATGCTATCGTCAACATTTATGCCCCAACCTGTGCATGAGAACGTCAGGAATTTTTCTCGTTGGTCAAATCCCTTCTGTTATCTCCTGACCCTTTTGTAGTTGGCGACATGAACTGTTGGTTGAACCCATCCACTGACCACTGGCCTTCCTCATCTTCCCTGCCACAGGATCACATAGAACTACGCGTCCTCAAGGCCACCCTAGGGTTGTTTGACACGCTGCCACGTCATGCTCCGCTGCTTGAAAACATGTTGCTCCCACACATCCACAACGGCCAGTCATGGTCCATGTCCCACATTGACCTTATCCTTGCACTGTTGAAATTTTATACCCAAATTTCTCATTTTCACATGACGAAAATCGATTTCTCCAATCACAGGCTGGTTTCAATAACTTTCCACCTATCTGACTCAGTAGCTCGGGCTCCAATATGGTGCAAACTTTGCATGACCAAACTTGCATCACCAAGATTTTTCAAATGGATGCAATCTGCAACTTTGGCACAGGAGTTTATCACACCGTTTTGTGCTGATCCAATTTCCACCTGGTCTGCCTTCAAGGCGGACACAATCTGCCAGGCTCACCACCTCTCCTCCCAATGCTCACACTCCACCTCAGCAGTCATCTGACGCGATTTGGTGGAGCTGGCTCACCTGGAGTCTAACGTTCCAGCCATGGGCTACAGCCCTGCTTGGGGTTGCAAATGGGTGGAAGTGGCCGCCCACCTCAACGCGCTTGAGTGGCAACACAAACATTGGGTTTGTGTTTAGTACAAAGCTAAACACATCACAGTGGGCAACATGTGCTCTGCCTACTTTTTTATAAAATTCTTTGCATCGCGCCAGAATGTGGCCTGCACACAGGTACGAAGGCCAGACAATTCTGTAGCAGATATGCTGGCTGATGTGGTGATCAAGATACAAAACTATTACTCCAAATTGTACTGATCTGACCCAATTCCGCCAGCTGAAATGGCGAATTTTCTTGATAATGCACACATCTGCACCGTTTCCCAATTCCCAGAGTTAATAAATTTAATTACTCCAGATGAACTCTGGTCCGCCATCCACGGTGCACCAAATCAGAAATGCCCTGGCCCTGATGGAATTCTTTATGAGTTTTATAAGAAGTACTTCAAATATTTATCCCCACTGTTGCTTGCCTCTCTTACCAGAGCCTTTTGGAAACGCGCCTTCTACCAGGAGGGCAAGAGGCCTACAACATTACGCTCTTCAAAAAAGGGGATAAGCTAGACCTGACCAACTGGTGCCCCAATTCATTAACAAACACTGACACAAAAATTTTGACTAAAATCATGGCTGACCGTCTAGGGATTGTTGCCTCTGCTACCATCTCCCCAGAACAATTCAGTTTCATACCCATAAGGTCAATTTGGGACACGTGCACACTGTGGCCAACGCTTGTCAATCCATGGCCTCTGGTGCACTTGTATTTTTAGACTAACATAAGGCCTATGATAGAGTAAACTGGGAATACCTCAGGGTCTGCCTCCACCAATTCCGCCTACTCCCTCATTTCATCAGTTTGGTGATGCTGCTGACGGAATCAGCTATAACGGCAGTGCGTGGCCTGGGCTTTCTCACGGATGTAGTTCGCCCTCAAAGGGGCCTACGCGCAAGGGGACCCCCTTAGCTTACTCTTATATAACTTCAGCCTTGGCCCACTTCTTTGGAATGTAAATGCCCACCTTACTGGGGTACATGTGCAAGTCCAAGCCCCAGTCAAGATGTTGGCATTTGCTGATAATTGTGTGGTCGGGGTATCTAACAATCAGGATGCACGCGCGCTTGAAGCTCTTATCCAGGTATACTCCCGGGTAAGTAACGCTTCACTAAAGGCCTCCAAAACTGAAATCATCCTCTTGGTCGGTATCAAACCTGCTGGGCCTCCGCGCCCTGTTTCCAGCCCACCCCATCTGCTAGCACACGCGCTTGCTTACCCTACCCAACCCACACCGCCCCACTTGTGATCCCCTTTGTGCCGCGCCCTACCGTTGGGCTGGTCTGCCATTTGGGGGTGTGGTTGGAGGCAGGCGGGTATGCCTCAACAGTGATGGAAAGCCAAATTCTGGACAACGTGATGAAGCGCATCGCCTCCCTCAGAGCCCACCCTACTTCCCTTACTGGCAGGGTTGTACTAACCAACTCTATGCTCCTCTCCAAAGTTTGGTTTGGGGCCCACGCCATCGCCTTCTCCCCAGGCTTCTTCAAAACACTGTATGCCCTTCTGCAAAGGTGGCTTTGGTCAGGCCGCACACCTTCAGTGCAACTTGAGGTCATGTTTGGCCCTCACCATAGTGGTGGCATAGCCTGCTCGACTTTGAGGCCCATGCTGCTAAGATCCTGGGCACCTGGATCGCGGCTGTTACCATCCCTACACTCTCAACCCAACACTGATCCCACATGACCCACTCCAACTGCTCTCGTACCCTGGGCCTTCCCAATCTGTCACACCCTCACTTGTTGATGAAGTATATGGCTTCCCACCCTTCAGCCGCAGGTCCCCATGGAACTGCACCCCACTTCAAATTAATCCTCCTCTCCATGTGGAGCGCTGAGTGGAGAATTCGTATCAGCGGACACACAGCCCAGAGAGGCCGCCCTTCTCCTCGGTTCACACAGGAGGTACAGGGGCTACCCATTCAAGACGGCTTGATACCCACAAGGCCCCATGTCCTATCCAGGGTGGACTACCTGGACATGTTGGACATCCCATATTCCCTTGAAACCCAAAAGGCTATTTGGAAATACGCCCACCACCCTCTTCTGCTGCCTCATATCTGTTCCCATGTGTGGCGCTGCTTGAGGTGAGTGTACCATACTGCTGAGCACTCTAACGCTTTACACTCATCCTGTGTCGTGTGTGGCCAGTATGGAACGCTGTTTCACCACCTGGAGAATTGCCCTACCTCTAAAGCGATATGGCGTGAGGTGCAACATCTGCTTTGCCAGGATCAAGCACATCCCTTAAGTTTGTCTAGGAATATGTTTGCTTTATCTATGGTCTCCCCTCTTCCACCCTCCCTCAGTGCTCTGGTGGTTGCAATCGCCATGTGGACTATCCACACGATTGTCTTGGATGCCATCGCAGGCTCCACCCCCACCCTCCCAGAAGCTGTCCACAGATTCTGGTCCCTCTTAGTGGACCACTTTCAAGCGTGGATGTTTGGGTACCTCCCACCGCGTCGCTGTTAGTTGGTCTCCTCCTGGTTCCCAGTTTGGTTCATCAACTCTGACCCCTTCCTCTACATGTGCTCAATTGTGGTTCCGGCCCCTTTACACGTTCCCCCTCTTCCCAATAGTGGCGTTCCCGCTGGCAACAGGAGATAGCATTAGCTTCTCTGGGGTGCCCCCCTGTTACTACGTTTTGTTTTCTTTGTGTCTTATTGGAAGTGTCCATTCCCTGGTCAGCCTTCCCTGCAATAGATTAAAATATAAAAACTATTTGTTAATGGCATTAGTAAGATATACTATAAAGATATAGTGCTAATTTTTTAAAAAATAGATACCTTGATATTAAACTACGTCAATACCTATTATATATATGCGCTTATAGATAATCTATTTGATAATTTCACACTAAAAAAGCAAGTTTCAAGATAATCTTTCATATATATATATGATACCTCTTTATTGAAGGACCAAGCACCTGATATTCATGAATAACACCCAACCTTGTGGCATATTTCAATTTAGAATTTATTAGGGATTTTCATAATTAAAAGTTTTAAAGAGGGTGAAAACAATTGTATATGCTGTAACAAATGTTTATTAAAGCTATACTATCTTTGAGTTTTCAGAACATCAGCCTTTTAAATACAATAAAACTAGTACCAGTGGTTTATAAAATTAACTAGTATATAATACTCAGAAAAAATAACATAGAACCTTTAAGATTTAGAGCGTGGCTACAAAAAGCATTAATTAAAACTTGTAATAACTACAAGACAATGAAATTATATATTTAGCCTTACTATCTAGGATTCCATTGCAAATTTTCATTACAATTGTTGGCATGTGTACTAAAGAATGGTCTGAATTGTCTTAAGAACGGACTGATCAATCCTTTTAATTATCCTCCTCTAGGGTCTAGCCTTCCAGAAGCAAATATATTGTCATTAAATGATCCCAAGCCCTTAAGAGGGCAAGAATTATTAATGGAGATTCGAGAATCATCATGGGATAAGACTCCATCTTGACACTGGTGGCTTCCATCCAGATAACCTTGCTTAATAGAAGACCAACTATCCTAAAGCTGATCAAAGGAAGAGGCTACAGATTGACCCCAATTCTGGATGAGAAGCAAAGATCTTGAAAAAGAGGATCTGGGATTCCCATCTGCCACAGAACACCTAGTACCCCAATAGTATTAAAAAGCTTTAACTTATAAATATCATTGTTATTATCCCTAGCAACTTTATACTTATCTTTATCTCTTCAATAAGTTGATAATCAGTTTAAAAACCCAGAATAGTGAATATCTATCATACCCCAAAGATGTGAAAGCGCCACGCCATCACCTCTCCAGCCATAATGAACAGTCAAGCCATCCCAAAGTCTATATTCACCTTCTGTTCCTACTTCTCCAGACACCCCAAATTTTTAATGACTGTTTTTTCACAAAAAGCTGAAACCTGGTTCTCACTACAGGGGCACTTTAAGCTGTGATCAATGAAAAATCCAGAAAAAACAAGGAAGAAAACAATAATGATGGTTTAATCCTCTCAGTGGGGAAAGGTGTATTATTTGATGGGTTAATACTTCAAAATTGAAGTTACAACAAATTCAACCTGAGAGCCTAGATTCTGTGCTACCTTTGAGTTCAACTTTCCCATTTCAAACCCCAGTTAGTTCTACCTCCAAACTGATAACCTAGCTAATACCATTCAGCAGCCTTTTGATGAGATCCATTCAGCCAAGACCCAATCTAGTCATTAATGAGCTTCAGCTGTCCTCTCCTAAATGCAAAGGCTTTACATCTTGGTTACCTTCACTAGTAATGAGTTAGTTGGTAGGGTAGAATCCTACCTCCTGAAGTTTAGACATCCATCCCTCCATTATCTCCTCCAATTGGTGGGATTACATCATCATGTAATACTATACCAGCTGGGATTAGTACATAGCCTAATTCCAACTTGGTCAAATTTTGTGAAACTGCCTCCACTTACATCTGTGACAATAAGGAAGCTATCCAAGACAACAAACGCCTCATTGATGACATCAGAGGTCAAATCACACTGTTGGACTCTTGGATCTCCTGGTATATGGATACCTGCCTTACTCAGTGACTGCATGGTGTAGTCTCTAAGATACATGAGTACGTCCACAATGCTGCTTTGGAGGTGGCTACCAAAACCTAAACTTTGAAATCCATCTTGATGCAACGATTGAGTCACGTAGAAGCCCTTCTTAATCATCTTCTGTGCCAAAGTGACTCCGTCACCAAAGGACCATGAGGGCCTTAGGCCCCAAAGGTCCTGAAGGTACACGAGGTCCTGAGAAAGCTGAGGGACAACCAGGATTCAGATGGCACCCTAGTACCCCTGGGTCAGCAGCTCCCTCAGCTGAAGACTCTGAGGACCCCATGAGTGGTGAGATGCTCAAAATTTGGGAGACATTTAATAAAAAAATAAAAAGCATCACTCAAGGGTGTGTAACTCACCCTTATAAAAGCCCCAACAATCCCACCAACACATTATGTGCACTCAACTTCATAATGAAAAAATACAGGAGTTCATGAAATCTAAAAACAAATGTATTGATGTAATGAAACACAAGTACACAAATTTAAATTCAGACATTAGTTTCTGTGAGTCCAGTATTTTAAATTTGAAATCTAAAAATAATTAGATGGCTGACTTTAGTGCACTCAATTGATAATGGAATGAGTTTTAGGATGATCTAGAGAAAATTTGATGACAAGTGGACCAGCAGTCCCCTTGCGCATGCGCCAAGTTGGTGTCCACTAGCCTACCCAGATTAATGATGCTGGCATCCATGCCTTTCAAGAAGTGACAAAATTATTTTAGATTAACCTGCCAGTCTGTATGCTCAAACACCCAGAAGGTAAGCCTGAAAGCCAGAGGCACAGCTGCTTGTGCAACTTTGTATTAGGCAGGAAGTGATTTCACCAACTGGCACCAATAGGTCATAAGTGTGAAAATAAACCAGTGATGAACCAGGCTATCATGGCCCCAGGGCACCCATGTTTGTGACTCAGGGAAAATTGGATCATGTTGGGTGGTTATTGTTTAGTCATAATAGAAATGAAATTTGGGAAACAGGATTTTAATGGATTATAAATTTAGAAAATCAACAATCAAATTCCAGTGTGTTATGACTGCTTAAATAAATGTTTTATTTAATGAATAACTTAGTAAAGCATTGGATCAGGGCCCTCAAGATTTGACTTAACCTGCAAACTTTAGAGGTAAGGGGAAATAGAATCCAATCTAAACTGACTTACAAAGGAGTCAGTGGTGGGCTGATTTGCTTTCAATTTGACCTCAATGCCTGAATTGCAGTTTCACTGCATTTCTGGTGGTTAGCATGATGGTATCTTTCCCAATGGGCAATGGGAAACTTATAAGGACACCCCACATAAGGGCGATCCCAAATGGTCAGAAATGGGTTCTGGATACCCAACCTGCCCGCACCCAGTCACTTTGGCATCCATTTTGCTAATCAAGATGCATCAAATGGTGATCCTGTTTTCCGAAGGGAAGGGTTTGAGCTATAGGAAACATCTGACAATGGAGGTACATGCCTGTTGGGCTTTGTCTCCATTTTTTTGAGGGAGTGCTTAATTGGCCACAACATTACCCAATGGCCCAATGCCATTAGTAATTTAACCAAATTTTTGTCACTGAACAAAATAATAAGAGGTTCACGCCCATCAAAGTTTTCTCCAATGTTTTTGCAGTAGGTTTTAAACTGCCAACAACATTTCCCAATGGCCTGAATCCATTGGCGAGTTTTGCTAAGGATTTGACACTTTATTTCTCATTTACTGAATGTTTGTGCAAATTGGGCTTCATTTTCAAGGGTTTAAACCTTCAGACATTGATTTTGAGGGCTTAGTGCCATCGTCTTTATAAGAACCTTTTAGCCCATGGAGGTGGTGGCTTCCTAATTATTTTGGCGCAAATTTCCTCAATTCACCATTGTTGGCGTTAAAGTTCTTTAGAATTTCGCCAAAGTCTAAAGGTGGCTTAAAGCTGCAAATTTGCAAAAGTTTGAGAAGGAAACAGAAAAATGGGTAGACTACCAAATGTTTTATTAGGTTAAAAGGTATCAATATTTATAGGGTGAGTGGGGACACGGTGCCTTGAGGATCGTCACAGCCCCATCCATTCAAGGTCTTTCCTAGTCTTCCAGATTGACCGCCTGATGGGTATCCTCAATGTATTTTGCCACCCACATGACTGAATTGGTGGAAACTCCTCCCTATGTGACTCAGAAATTAGGGATGAGAATCCTGAAGACATCTTATTTTTAGATAGGTTTTAGAATTAATTTGATACAGCTCAATTCAGAAGTGGGGAATTTAATTTTCCTGTTATTCAAATCCTAACAACGCCCCTCAAGATCCTGTTGGAGGGGGATATACAGCCAAAGGAACCAGCCATGTACCCAATTGACAGCAGTTCCCTGGTTGACATTGGCAATGGAGTATTCATACTTCACCTTATGGATGACCTTATAGGGTCCAAACCAAAAAACATCTAGCTTATTCTGTCAGCCTCCAGTTCAATGGTGATAGAATAGAACAAGGTCACCTAATTGGAAAGTTAGTAAGGAGGGTCAGCCAATATTAAATCTGGATGTCTCTCTTCCTGTAGTGGTGATGATGCCTTGTGCGGCTAGGGCTTGAAGCTGAACAATTTTTTTCAGCTTAGGCCCTCATAGTTAATTCGGAGTTCTCAGGTGTGGAGGTCTTGAGCAATGGCTGGACGCTACTTAGTATCAGAGGTGCATGCCCATATAGGTCTGCAAAAAGGGACATCTTAATGACTTGGTGCTAGCTTATTCTGTAGGCAAGCAAAGCGCTGGGTAGGTAGTGGTTCCAACGGGCAGGATTGAGGAAGCCAACTTTTGTAGAATAGAAATAAGAGTTCTGTTAGCGCGTTCTACCGCCCCATTAGTGGATGGGTGGTAAGGGGCAGCAAAACTCTGGGTAGTGCCAAATAGCGAGCTAAGTTCATATACTACTTTGAAGTGAAGTTCAACACGTTGTTAAAGGTAAGGATTGGGGGCACCCATGCTGGGTGAAAACAGATCAAACAAGGAAGAGGGCTGTGGCTTTAGCAGTTGCAGCTGGGACCAAAATCGCTTCAGCCCACTTTGTTAAGTGGTCCACAGCTAGGATAATATACTTATGGTCATGAAAACCAGTGGGAAGAGGGTCCATAACATCAATGCTAATGACATTGAAGGGCCCAGTCATGGCGACAACAGAGTGTTGGAATTGAGGATTGGCTCAGTCATGAGATCAGCAAGTCATACATGCCTCCAGGACCTCTTGGTTGGTTTCCATCATTCAGTCCCAGTAAAATCGTGACTTCAGCCATTTGTGAATCTTCTTAAATGCCCCGTTTCCCACAGTAAAATGGCACTCTAGAATAACATCAGTTTAGGAAGAGGGGCATACGTAAGGGAGCCACTTATTATTGACCTTCTTGTAAAGCAGTCCATCCCTGATTTAGGTGTCTCAAGTCATCCTTCAGAGTTCAGCTTGTACTTTGAGAGTTTCTAATTCCCACTGCTCAGGTCGGCCTATTAGACCATATAGATGGTCATCTGGGTTAAAGCTGCTAGCACTGGCATCCTAGAGAGGCTGTCAGCATTTTAATGAATTGCTTCTGCACAATGGACAATGGTGAAATAATAGCTGTGTAGCCATAAGGCCCACCTGGCTAGTCGGCCATCTTTGTCCCTCATTTGCTGGAGCCACCGGAGCGAGGAGTGGTCTTTAACGATAGCAAATTGAGTACCATAAAGATAAGGCTGGAAATGTTTGATGGCTAGCAAGACAGACAGGCACTCTCTCTTGGCAACGCTGTAGTTCTGTTCAGCTTTACTTAGCGTCTTACTAAAATAGCCCACAGAATGGTCGACTTTGTTTCCATCATGTTGGGCTAGTATAGCCCTGACGGCAACATCACCTGAATCTGTAAACAACAAGAAGGGTTAGTCAAAGCTTGGGTGGACTAGTATGGGTTTAGTACATAGAGAAGTTCTCAAGGCATTAAAAGCCTGTTCTTATTCAGGACGCCATTCAAACGGAACATTTTTTTCAGGAGGTAGAATAGTGGCTCAGCTAGGTCAGCAAACTGGGGGATAAACTGATGATAATAGCTCATCATGCCTAGGAATACCTGGATATCCCTTAAGCTTTGGGGTCGTAACATTCTCTCTATGGCGTTGACCTTGTCTAAGATGGGCTGGATGACATCCTTAGAAACTTTGTGTCCCAGAAACTCTAGTTCAAATTGGAAGAGAGAGCACTTTGAAGGTCTAAGCTTTATAGAAGCCTTTCATAGCTGATTGAAGACTTCCCTGAAATGCTCGATGTTCCCATTAAAAGTTCTTGAGAAAATGGCAATGTCATCTAGGTAAACGAGGATTCATGAAAGCTTCAAGTACTCAAGGATCACATCCATGGCACGTTGGAAAGTGGCTGGGGCATTACAAAGGCTCTAGGGCATCCTTGTGGGCTCAAATATTCCTTCGTTGGCTATAAGAGCGCACTTAGCTCAATCTTCAGGGGCGATCTCAGCTTGCCATTATCCGCTGGAAAAATCCATGGCAGAAAAGTACTGGGATCCAGCAAGAAGATGGAGGGAATTGTCAATTTAGGGCAGAGGATAATTTCCTTCTTGACGATGGAGTTGAGTCACCAGTAGTCCATCATCACCATCTAGTACTAAAAAAGTAGTCCATCATCACCTGGTTAATGTCATCCTTCTGAAAAACCAGAAGAAGAGGAGAGGCCTAAGGGCTGCGCGATGGTACCAGGATCCCAGCATCAAGTAGTTGTTTGAGTTCCACCATCACCTGGGCCTCTTCAACCTTGCCTTTTCAGTAAGGTCGGAACTGGAAAGGGGGTGCATCCCCAGTTTCTAAATGATTTAAGACTCCATTCATTATTCCTAATTCATAGGTCAAAGCTAAAAATAGAACCGAATACTCCTCCAACAACTCTTGAACCTTATGTTGTTCGTCGTCCAAGAGGTCCTTGCTGATATTGGTGTTGACCAGGCTGACCAATGGATGTGTCTCTAAGCCAAAATCCCTTAAGTCACCAAAGCTTTGGACATCAGCAATAGCGTTCACAGGTAGAAGGCGGACATAGGCAGCAGGACTGTTTGGACCTACAATTTTGGGTTTGTCAGTAAGTTTGACCAACATCACTGATATAGATCCTACATAAGCTGGACCTAGGATCTCCGTGCAGGTTATCACCTCCTTCATGGACATGTTGTCTAAGCCTCAGATTTCCAATAGGTATCCTGAGGGTTGTTGACATGGACCCAGGTGTTAGCAATTACTTGAGACTCCGGAGGTATGGTAGTCGCCCTAGGCAAGTAGATTGCCATGCCCTCTTACCCATCAACAGCAGGAGGGGGCAATTGGACTCAGGAGCTCCCAATGTGATATTTGAGCTGATCGAATTGGCCTTCACTCTCCAGTAGACAGGATCAGGCTTTGACCTCGGTTTTAGAATCATGAGAGGTCTCAAAAATCAGAGGAATTCGATGCCTAATTAGGGATAGAAAGCCGCCATCATAATGGAGTACTGCTGAATAGTCTTGAAGGAACTGAGTTCCAAGGAGCAGGTCATAGCTAGGGTTATCCAGCGTGATAGCGGGGATATTTACAGCAAGCTTTCCAAAATCACAACAGTAAAGAGAATAATCACCTATAGATTGGGTACATTGAGGGCCAGCTGTGCCATACTTTATAGGTGTGGCAAATATGGAGCAATCTTGATGCGCTTCATTAGCTTGGATGATATGATGTTCATGGGGGAGCAACTGTTGACTATGGCGAGGACTGGAATTTTAGGAACTCGAACTGTGACCTGAGTAACCAGACTTCTGAACTGAGGCAGCAGCGTGAGGAACATGGGAGAGTCATTGGAAGAAGAGTAAGCAGTATCAATTTCTTTATTCTCATTGGATGCGAAAAGATCTTCTCCAAATATGATAGCTCCCAGTTTGTTCAAGGTTATGGAGGATACTTAAACTGGGTATGGATGTCAGCATGGAGCGCCTAATCCTTCATGATGACAGCCCTTGTCAAAATCTGAGGATTGCTCGCTTGAAAATTAGGTATCCTACATGCTTATTCAGGACGAAGTTCTGCCAGATGATCCTCAATATGGCCAGTGACTTATGTATATATTCACTGTTCAGAAACTCATTAGGCCTATTAAAACAGCCCTGACTCTTCTAGTCAATTTCAGGCGTAATTTTCCCAACATAATCGGGAACTTCTTCTGAGGCAGGTTTTAATACAAGCTTTGCTTTCAGCTTGCTAACACCTCTCCAAAGGTAAGACTCTACAAAAACCAAGAAGAGGATAAAATAAAATATCTTTTTGTAAGATATTTTTTTGATAATCAGTCATTAGGCCAGGAACCGGTATTTATACCTCTAGGGCATCTCCTGGCCACATTCAAGCACAAAATTACAACAGATATTTTACCACATCAGTTCAGCCCTTGAACCGATATGACTGATACCTCTTCTTGGGTTTATTGGTGGCAAAATACTCTCAAAGTTGGGAGAATTTCAGGGACAAAAATTGTGATTGAAACATGAAAATTGTCCTAGGATCTTCTTTATTTGAGTTTCATCATACTGCTGACAAAATACACCTTCTATGAAATCCTTGCATCAATTTAATTAGATAATATACCGTTAATTGGGACGTCAAGTAGCCTCTCTCTCAATAGCACTAGGCACTCCCTTGTGGGCAGTCCATATGCAAGTGCTATTGTGTCAATTATGCGGATCAACATATGAATTTCGCCCTAGGGTGGGAAATTGATTACGTTTTTCATTCATCTGATGGTTTATGGGACTTATAAACGTTAACTTCAGGTCAGTCCCAAATGAATTTGTATACTAGTTAGTTAATTGTGTTTCTAATAATTTGGATCAATTGCTGAGATTTGATGCATAGGAAACAAGCCATAATGTGCGAGCATTTTTGGCCTGAACTTATTGATAAAGTACTTGATTGGATTTAAGTTAAGATATTTGGCCCAAATCATTTAATTGCAATAGGCTTTAAAGTGAGAGTATAGGTGTTAGCTCAAGCTTTGAAAGAATAATTGGCCCACCCTGATGGTTGTCAAAGGTTTATCTTTGAGTCAACCACCAGAATCTGACATTTTCCCCCTCTTGACTCGAACATAAGCTCTAAGATTCCCAATTAGCCTTCTTTGATCTATCATCAGCCCAAACATACAATGAGCATAGAAGGGTTTACTATTTGGTAACTTCAGCCCAAACACCTGATGGGTCTAAAGTATGATCCTCTTATTGTTAATTTTGGCTATATGCCCATCAAATCTTAAGTTGGATCCTTTCCCCAACCTCAAGTGGAAACTAAAGTATTAATTGAAATAAACATAATATTTATATATATATGTTTTTTTGTTTTTTAACTTTTTTTCTTAATTAGCCCGCTTATTAAACCTTCTTAGGAAATTGTATGGACTAGTTTGTATATACGGCCAGTCCTAATATACTTGATTTTTTATATGAACTTTGATTTTTTTTCTCAATCACTTCAAATGGCCTGACCCAGATATAATCTAACTTTTGCAATCATCCCACACTGTGGGTGTTGCAAAATAGAACTTTATTGTTAACTTCAAATTTGGCCAGTGTGTAGAGATTCTCTAAGTCCTTTTGATGTTGGGCCTTTTTCTCAGAAAAACTGTTGTATAAGGCTTGAGCTTGTAGTTTGATTAAAGCATTCGCAAGCTTCTCAATGTACTAATTATAAGTGTTTCGCCAGGATCCTCTAGGGCCAAATATAGCAGCATTGGTAGGGCCAGGTGTTTACCATATAATATTTGAAACAGAGACATCATGGTTGACAAATGGTAGAAGATATTGTAGGCGAAGACTGCCAAACTTAGATATGTAATCCATTCAGATGGTTTGGGCGATTTTAATTTCTGGATACTGTTCAACTATGTCCCATTTGCACGCTCAACAGTCCCATTAGTTTTAAGGTAATAGGGAGCAGAAAGCACACATCATACTCCCATTAGTTGTTCGAGCTTGGCAAGGACATTGGCGGTAAAGTTGGTTCCATTATCAGTCATAATAACCTGGGGACATCCATGTTTGTGGATGATGTTTTCAAGGACGAACTTGGAGGTAGTTGTCACTCCAGCTTCCCAAATGGCCTTGGCCTTGACCCATTTTATCAAGTGGTCAATGGCTACGATTATGTACTTAGCCTTCATATTTCCAGTTGGAACTGGGCTGACAACGTCAATAGATACAGTATGCCAAGCAAACTTGGGCTGATCAAGCTGGTAAGGTGTGTTTTTTTGGAACGGTTTTTCACCTTGACACTTTGCACAGCATTCTAGTATTTCTTGGATGTCAAAATGCATTGACTCCCAGTAGTAGAATTGCTTCAGATGCTCTTTCATTTTCTTGAATCCTCCATGCCCTATGGCCTTATGCAATGCTATTATTAGGTCTGTTTGGGACGAGGGTCTTGAGAAAATATACTTTTTGTCATTGACAATCTTGTAAAGCATCCCATTTTCAAAAAGTTGTATTTTTTCATAGATCTGATAATATTTTTGGACGTATTTGGGCTCAACTTGATACTCTCTGCTGATCATTTTCATAAACAAACCATTGGTGGCCTGACTAAGTGTTGCAATGGTGGGTAGTCAGGATAGACAGTCAGCGTTCTGGTGTTTTGCCCCAGCTCAATGATCAATGGTATAGTCATAAGCTTGAAGCTTTAATGCCCAGTGGGCTTATTGGCCCACAGGTTCTTAAGTTGTTCAACTATCTAGAGAAGAATGATCAGTAACAACTTTGAAATGAATGCCATGAAGGTAGACCCAGAATTGCTTGCAAGTATATATGACAGCTAAAACTTCTTGCTCCATCACCGTGTAGTTCCTTTCACGAACGCTTAAGGTCTGAATAGCAAAGGCAACTGGATGTTCTTCACCATCTTCTCCCACTTGAGATAACACGGCCCCCACTGCTGTTCAGGATGCATCATTTTTTACATAAATTCGAAATCAAAGTCCAGGTATCAAATAACAGGCGCGCCCAATAGGGCTGACTGGAGTTGGTCAAATGCATCCTGGCAAGCTGGAGTCCAGTCAAATGGGACCTTATCTTTAAGTAGATAGAAAAGCGGCTCTCCAAATTGTGCAAAGTTGGCAATAAATCGGCGATAGTACTCAATCATGCCTAGGAATACTTGAATATTGCGATTGGATTCAGGCTGTTTCATTTTGGAGATGGCATCCAGCTGATAGGGTTGGGGCCAAAGACCCACTTTATAAATCACAAATCTAAGGTATTCCAGTTAGTCTTTGAAAAACTGACATTTCTAGGCTCTTTTTTAAGTTTGCAGAAGTTAGCCTTCTGAAAACCTCCTCTAAGTGTTCCAGGTGGTCGTCAAAAGTGCGGCTGAAAACGTTAATATTATCAAGGTACACTAGTACACATGACAATTTCAAATTTACCAGGATTGTGTCCATTGCCCATTGGAATGTAGCCGGGGTATTGCAGAGCCCTTGAGGCATTCTCGTCATCTGGAATAGGCCCTCTTGGGTTATTAGTTGCACATTTCTCGCGCTCCTCTTTGGGAATGTATCTGCCAATATCTTCTGATAAGGTTTATTGCTGAGAAGAACTTCGCGCCCCCTAACCTATCCAAGGCATTGTCAATTCGTGGCAGTGGGTATGAGTCCTTCTTTGTGATGTTGTTTAACTTTTTATAATCAATGACTACTTGGTTGCTTACATCATTTTTCTTCACTATTAAAAGTGGTTCTGCTTATGGACTTTTTGAAGGCTTTAACATGCCACAGATCAAGTAGTTCCTTAATCTCCTTGGATACTGCTTCTTCTGATAATTTTTGAGCATCTAATAGGGTGTTATTTAATAGGTTTAAGATCCCCAGTATTAATTTTGTGGGTGACACCCTTAGCACATCCAAGTCAAAATCATCTTGTGCAAGTATTTTCTGCTATTTAGAGAATAACTCTTGAGCTTGGCCTCTCTCAGAGTTGGTCATGTTTCTTAAATTGGACATAGGGACAACGTTTTGTATGCTGAGTAGATCCTTATTGGGGAGCACTAATTTGACAAAAGTTCCAAACTCATAGAATGAGTGAATTTCTGTGGTAAGGAACAGATGCAGAAAAACGATTTTTGATGTTGCTTGATATAGATGGGCCGATTTTGCAAGTTTGCACATAAGATATGTATTTCTCCATGGCCCAGAATGATAATATCAGGGGCAATGTTTGGTTCAAATCGAGATTCAGACCATGGTTGATATACTTTACCATAAAGTCCTTCTGGGATATTAACTGTTAGTCCCATAGGGACAATTACTTGTTCTCTGGATGGTATAGTGATGGTTTGATTTGATTGAAGTGGAATGCCATTTGATTCATTGATCTATGTGTGAGTACTAGTTATATCTTTGACCGTGCTTTGAATTCTCAATTAGGATGACTCCAACTTTGTAGGCCATATTTATGAATAGGCTGGGTTTATTTTTCTCAACTGCCTTATCACGGTTATAGTAAAGTGGAATAGCCTGGCCAAGAATATTGAGAGTATCATCCTTATGATTAAAACAACTCCATATCTTCTTAGGCTATCAGTCCCAATTAGGATTTCATAGTTTGTATTTGGCAACTTTATGGCAGGTGCTGTTACTACAATGAATCCAAATCTGAGTGGTAGGGTACTGTATGCGCCCAGCGATTTAGCTGTATGTGCTCCCGCTGTTCCATATTCCTGATAGCGGGCAACATCAGGTGCAAGTTTCAGTTTTTTAACCAACTTTGTGCTGAATATATTAATAGGAGAACCACTATCAACGATGGCCCAAACTCGCACCTTGTTCATCACTATGTCCACATAAGTACATTTGGAGTAGTTTATAAAGTATTTATTTCATGAGTGCTGTGATTGCTGCCTGATTCCAGGTGTGATTTTAGGCTGGAGAGAATATCTGGGAAGTTGTCTGCTAAGGTCTTCATGGGAATGGCTACTTGAACATTGTTAAGCTTAGGTAGGTCAGTTGAACATCTGGGTTGGAGGTCTAAACCCTGATCAATAATCTGCTTTGCATAAGGTTTTGATAGTTCTGCTTGGGCTTCTTTGGTAATTTTCAAGGGTTTAGTTGCTTTTTCTGAGGCTCAAGTAGTGACCATCATAACTTCATTAGTCATGATATGGTAGAGATCTTTAGCAGCATCTTTAGCCCTAAAGAGATCATCAGGGTCAGGTGGAATGGTTTGAAAATCGGTGGAGTTAGAGCATTCTGCCTCTACTCCACCTGCTCTTTTCCTGCCTCACTGTCGCTGTTGATTTCTAGAAAAAAGTTGACCCCAGGCTTTATGTTTGACTGTCTGTAGCATTGGTTAAAAGTGCCCCATTTGACCACAGTTGTGGCATGTGATTGGCCTTTTTTGCTGCTTTTGATTGAATTTTAGGTTTGTAATTTGGAAATTTTTCCCCTGGTCAGACATAGTGTTGCTTTTTGGGCCAAAAAACTTGGATTTTTGCTGACCTTTGGCCGATTAGGAGTATTGAAATTACGGGAACAGCTTCTTAATTAATTGGTTAGATCTTGATTTTTAAGCTTCCATTGAATGCAGGCAACATGACATTGTGCAGTTCAGAGAAGGGCATAATTGCATGCTCCATTGCAATCTTGGCGTCAAACTTGTCTATTTCATTGCACCCACGCAAAACTTGTGCCTCATGGAAAAATCTTTTTGTAAAGTCCTTAATAGTCGCATTCTGTTTGAATTCAAAATAACAAGCTCTCTTTTTCGGGTTTATAATTTCTCAGGCCCTCCAGCCTGTTTTCTTATTGCAATTTTGGCATCCATATAGGATTAATCGTTGCCCAAATAGGGCATAAAGAGGTCACAGCTATGAGCATTGATTGAGTTAATTAGTGCCAATCCTTTTGCATGGTCTTATGCTCCCCTCATTGATTTTTAAATACTCGAGAAAATAGTGAACATTTCCATCTGTATCAAACTTTGGTAAATTCAATGGTTTGAAGTTATCTCGCATTGTTTTGGGCATAGAGGTTGTACTTCTTGAACGTCTTGGTGTATCATCGCCCTTAATCAGCCCTCTTTCCCGTTGGGGAAGTATCTGGAGTCAGGATTGATGCTGGACTCTAGGCATATAACAGATGTTCAAAATATCAGTTTCAGCATCATTGTCAACTTCTGATGATTCAAATATCATGATATTGCTCCGAAATACTGGATTCTGACGCCTGGATTTGGCCCTTGGTTACTTTTCCAGGCTGTTTTTTGGCCAAATAAGCGGAGCTTTTTCCTATTTCCTTTTTTGCTGAAGTCTGTGTGAGAACTGGCAGCTTTGCTTTTTAAGGAATTTGAATTCTTTTTTAAGGTTGTCATACTCCTCTTTGAATTAAGCTTGATTGGTTGTTATGCTTTATATATCTTTGTCCATACTGTCTCCTCGGGAATTTTTAGTTAATAATTGCATTCTGAGTTCCCAATTCTCCTGAGTAATTTCAGTATTTCTGGCCTGCAATCTGGACACCACAGTCTAAAGTTTAGAAAATTCCTCTTTGATCTGGGCATCCTCTTCATCCCTATTTGGGATGACTGGTTTTTCTTCAAGATCCTCAAAGTTTTTGTTTATAAATCCAGATAAGCCTGAACATACTCTTCAAAGTCATCAGCTTTTACGTTTAACTCCAGGTGATTTCTTTAGCCTGAAGTGGCATATATAGTAAGTCGTTCTGATTGAGACGATAGGTAATCAGAATGGCTTTCCAGTTTTGGACAGCGGTTATTCATGGTTTGTACCCATTTGTGTGATAGCCCATGGTGAGCAAGAACTTCTGCGGCTATCTTCAGGACTCCTTCATTCAGAAGCTCCTCAAGGGTGTTTAATCTCCCATGAGCTTCATTGGCAAGTCGCATATTATCAACGAATGCCTTTCAGAGTTCAGAAAAACTGGAATTTAGTTTGTCCAGTAGGGCATTTTGGGAAGGTTGTTCCTCCCCTTGCACACAGTAGATTTCCATGATTTTCAGATTTTTTCTAGCAATGATTCGCTGGGTATGCTTGATTGATGGTTGAACAAAGTTAACCAGGAATTCGTTAGTTGCTTGACTGTCTGTGAGACGTTTGGCAAGAGATGCCATGGTTGCATCACAGTACTTCATATATCTCTCCATCTTGAGCGCCTGGTCCTTAAGGTTTTAGAACAGACCTAAGATGGGATAAATTTGTAAAGTTAATCCATAAAACCCTGATATAGGGGTTTCTAGCATAGCTTTTATGCTTGAAGATGTAATATTAATTGGGCTGGTTGTATCTGCATGAGCTCCCCCCAATGTGATGAGATCTAGGGAGTATGAGGTACCCTCTTCAGAGCCTTGGCGGCTGGTATTATAATTAAACTGAGATTTCTCTATTGCTAGTTTCCATCTCATTGTCACTTTCTCATCTAGCCGATTCTGCCAAAAATTGGCTATGGGAATCCATCTCAAAGAGTGTCACCAGTATTGAGTGAGCACCAGTTGTGAAGTTCTGTGGATTGCTCACTTAAAAATTGGTATCTTGCACACTTATTTTGGGATGAAGTTCCGGTGGATGATCCATGATATGGCCAGTGGCTTATGGTAAATCCACCGTTCAGAAAGCACTAGGCCTATTAAAATAGCCCTAACTCTTCTGGTCAATTCCAGGCATAATTTTCCCATTGTAATCAGAAACCTCTTCCAAGGCAGGTTTCAATACAAGCTATGCTTTCAGCTTGCCAATACTTCTCCAAAGTTAAGACTCTGCAAAAATCAAGAAGAGGATAAATAAAATATCTTTTTGTAAGATATTTTTTTGATAATCAGTCATTAGGGCAGGAACCGGTATTTATACCTCTAGGGCATCTCCTGGCCGCATTCAAGCACAAAATTTTAAAAGATATTTTACCACCTCGGTTTGGCCCTTAAACTGATACAACTGAAACCTTTTCTTAGGTTTATTGGTGTCAAAATACTCTCAAAATTGGGAGAATTAAAGGGACAAAAATTGTGATTGGAACATGAAAAATTGTCCTAGGATCTTCTTGATTTGAGGCTCATCATACTGCTGACAAAATACACCTTCTATGAAATTCTTGCATCGATTAAGGTAGATGATGTACCCCTAATCAGGACGTCAGCAGGCCTCTCTCTCAATAGCACTAGGTACTCCCTTTTGGGCAGTCCATATGCAAGTGCTATTGTGCTGATTATGCGGATTGACATATGAATTTCTCCCTAGGGTGGAAGATTAATTACGTTTTTCATTCATCTGATGGTCTATGGGACTTATAAACGTTAACTTCAGGTCAGTCCCAAATGAATTTGTATACTAGTTAGTTGATTGTGTTTCTGATAATTGGGACCAATTGCTGATATTTGATGCATAGGAAACAAGCCATAATGTGCGAGCATATTTGGTCTGAATTTATTAAATAAAGTACTTGATTGGATTTAAGTTGAGATATTTGGCCCAAATCTTTTAATTGCAATAGGCTTTGAGGTGAGAGTATAGGTGTTAGCTAGAGCGTTGAAAATATAATCGGCCTGATTGATGGTTTGTCAAAGTTTATTTTCAAGTCAACCACCAGAATATTAAAGTCATAATCTGAGGAATCTTGTAGTAGAGCAGGGAGAGATAGACCTACTTCAAGTTAATAACACCTTCATATTTGAGCATAAACTGGGTCCCAATGAGTAGATTGTAGGTATTATTAGCCAATGCCACCGCTGGGGCTGACAAGATGGGCTTCTCAAATTGAATGGGAAGAGAAGAGTAGGCTCCAATGGTGCAAGTGTTGTTTGGCCCTTCAGTCCCAAACTCTTGGGTGTAGTTAAGGTCAGGGGCCATCTTAATTTTGAATGGTTTGGTTGAAACAGCGTTCACCATGGACTCAGTGTCAAGGGTAGCCCTATCCCGCACTCCATTAGTGATAACCTCCACTTTGGTTAAGGTTCCACCCATGTTAGGGGGAGAAAGCGATGACCTCTTTTGGATGAAGAGTAGAGGCAAGCTTTTTGGCAGTCTTTGGGGTATCTCTCTTTAATTGACTTCAGAGTATGAACACACTGGGTAGATAGGATCAGTGTGGCAATGAGCTGGTTGACGTCACTAGCAGCGTCAATAATCTCCAGATCCCACAGCACTTGATGAAGATAAGTTCTTTGGGGTATTCTAGCCAAACTACTCGCTCAGGTTAAACATGTCAGGTACCTCCACTTCACTTTGGGCTCTTGAAACTTAATGACCCAAATCTTTACAACACCCTTCAGATTTGTCATCAGAGGGGTTATCAATGAATGTTATGGAGTGCATAGGATGTGAGGAAAGTTCAGGGCTTCCCTTATTGTAGGATAGGCCCTGGGGTTGCTCCTCAACCTTATTGACTTTTGGTGGAGGCATTAGAATGGTCATGGCTCAATTTTCAACCTTTGAAATAGGGGGTCTGGTCTGCTCATGGCTACAGGTTTCAGATTAGAGTTGGATGGAGGAGATAGCATCGTGGAGGTGGATGCTTTAACTACGCCAGCTTTGGGTTGATAAGCGGCTGTGAGCCTTGGGGAACAAGTGATTTAGCTTTAGTGACATGGTCCTTGAACCCATTGTTGGTGGTGGTGAATGTCACCTTAGAGAGGGATTTAGGCTTAGGAGCAGGCTTTAGAACCACTTGGAGAGGCTCATTGGATGGGGAAAAAGCCGATTTTGGCGGCAAGGTTGGGGCAGGGAGCGCTTACCCCATTGACAATAATGCACTCTGACTTGCTAGCTTAGGAACCTCAGGTTTGCAGAGCGAAGCAAGCGCAGGTTTGAGCTGCACTGCAGGTGCTGGCCTTGTGGTGGTAACCAGCATAGGTGTCAACATATCCTCCTTTGATAGGACTTCAGTTGAGAATTCCTCAATGGTCCAAACCAAGGGATTTGGCCCAACGCCTGAAGCAGCTTCAGCGTTATAGATATCTCCAACCTCCAGCAGACCCTCTTGATATCACTGATAGTCTAGAGGTAACGGTTAACGTAGATAAGATGTTGCACTATAATATAATGAGAAGCTAAGCCAGTTAGAATGGCTGCAAGAGCATCATCAATATGTAGCATTTTGGTGAGCACTAAGGGCTGAGCTTCACCATAAATTTGATCAATAAAAATGGTGATTGATTCTCCCCTTTTCATGCTGAGGCACATAAAGACCTGCTTCTTTCTCTTTAAACTCTGCATGGAGCCAAACTTTTCAATAAGCTTTTGTTTAACCTCCGCCCAGGTACTGAGGCTAACCATGTTAGGAACCATTATTCTTAAGCTATACGGCTCAAGAAGAGAAAATGTACTTAGCTTTTTGATAGTCAGTTGTTCCTTCCATCACCAATTCCTAAACGAACGGACAAGAGGTAATTTTACCCTCTCCTGGGGTAAACTTGTCTTTAAGGGGGTTTATGAAGAACATGGAAGGTCCCATGAGGATCTTGAGAAGAGTGCTGCTCAAGCCTTTTGAGGTGAGACAAAGCACTGGCTAGCTGAAATTGCAGAGAAGTTAGACAGTGGTTAATTTAAGCAGGGAGGTCATGAGGTTTATTTTCCCCACCGTCCTCCATTTTCCGTTTATTTGGTGGTGTACAGGGGCCTCTTTAGTGAGCATCACTTGCCAAAATCCTGGTTTTAACTAAGGCCAACTGGTGCTATTCGCACAGGATTTGGCAATTTAAAAGAATCATGGTTAGTTAAAGTCTTAACTGCTGTGTAATGATCATGGGGGATTTAGTATACCGCTTATAATAAACTAAGAAACTTAAAATTTAGAAAAATAAGATGGTTTTTAGTTAATTTTATTAGTGAGGGCGACGAATTAAAAAGATAACCCTATTACTATGTCACTTATTAGTATTTAAACGATTTGAGGTTTGAAGTGAGATGGTCAAGAAATTCAGTTAAGCTATGAGTATCCAAATGAGGAAGTATATGGTCTGACCTATCGTATCTCATAATACTCACTTTACTCCAAATGGGATGGCTGATGAGGGTCAATTGTAGGTAAGACCATTCCGTTAGGCTAGGACTTTATATATCTAAACCAATAACCGTAGGGGAAATTTTTATACCTGGTGGGACCCCTCTCAGGCTATAAAAGGGGGTGGTCTCCGCGTAGGTATTTTGCTAAATGGTTAATGGGTTAGGGAAGAACCTCAGATGAACTCCCCTGATTCTGCCACATGGTCAGTACAATCTAACTGCATAAACTTGTATTATTTGGCCAAGGTCATTAATAAAAGTATTACCTGATTAAGGGGTTCCAACAAAAATTGCCAGGTCTTTTGGCCGATTTTCATCTTTATTATAACTGAAGCACTCTTATTACACAATTGGACTTGTAATCTCCAACAGGGTGGAATAGGTTGGCAGGAATCTCCAAGATTATTCTTTGATATGGAGGAGAGACTTCAAATAAATTTTATTACTTTAAGATAGAGTAAAATATTAGGCATATTAGATGCTAAGAATGAGGCAGTGATAACATCATCTAACATAAGGCGATTTTCAGTGACTAATGTTTAAGCCTTAAGATAAAATTGGTGAGCAAACTAAGTGATGGTTTCTAACTAATTTAGGCTTATTCCAATTATTCTTATCTTAACTAGATAGATCCTTCCTGATAGTATCAGAATTAGGGGTCTTGGTTAGTTTGGCATAATTGCCAGATAATCGTCTAGTTTGATACTAATGATATAATTTAATTGATTTTAGGTTTGGCAGAGCTGCGTTTGCTGCCAAAATTCCATCTGAAGATTGTTGTAGGAGTTTCTGTCGGAAAAAGCCAATGAATATGTTACAAATCATCTAAAAATGGTTTCACTGACAAATTTGGAGCACTGGTGACTCATGCTGAGGATGCTCGATGTTTATTTAAATTTTACAGATTTATATACAATTGACTAGCAACTCATGCTGAGGATGGATTGACCTAATGTAGAATTTGGTGATCAGATGAACGGATCTGGAGTGAATTACTATGAAGTATGAATGAATAAAGAGACGATCTGATAGAGTTCTGGTATAAAGTGGCTAATGGGTTTTCTGGTATTTGATTGGCAATGAATACTTGGGCAGTAGCCCAGAAGTAATATAAATAGTCATTCATTCCCCTCCTAATAAACATCTTTCTTTCGCCCATCTTTTCCTATTTGTTTGAAGTTGCAAGAGCAACTAGAGTGAGGAAGGTGGGACAGGAGATCCCCAGTAGGCGCAGGTGATCACACCTGGAGTGGCTGGCGCTGCCAGCTCACTTGCCTCCTCCTTATGAGGAACTGGCTGGAATCTTTACAGCTGGCTACCAGTGGATGCGCTGAGTGGCTGCCAACCTTGTGGGGTGCAGCACGTGAGTGTCACAGCCACCCAAGATGGTAGATGGACTTTCCGGTGCATGTCCAGATGGGTTGATGAAGGGTCATGAGAGTGTGCAGCGTGGAAGTGCCTGAGCTACCCAGGATGGGGGCAGGACTTTCTGGGGCACACGCTGAGGACACCTGTGGGCTAAAGGCAAATCTGTTGGTGGTTAGTTGGTGGGTTGGATGCGACTTGTGGGGGTTGGTACACCAATGAAGGTGAAATGGCAAAGGGCCAACCAGTCTTCATATTAATTGGCCTAGCACACTAGCGGAGCCCATTGTTGATTTTGCAACACCCATAAAAGTTTGCTTTTGGTTGGATAAACTTAGGTTGCTTCTGAATTTCAGAAGCAAGGCAGACTTGGCGTCATTCCAAGTATGGCAATGCATAAGATGAGATACCATATTGTCTTGAATTATGCAACTAAGACAGTTGGCTAGGTGTTTGAGTCATTGATTGTTGGTGGCTTCTTCCATAGCACTTTCATAACAGATTATGAATGAGAAAATGCTCCCTTCGCCTGAGACATACTTTTCTTTGAATGAAGGTTTAAAGTGCCACTGGGTGGGATTTAGGGGGTTAAAGCCAAATGACATGAAATGACACCAGGGGTTCTCCTTCACCTAAAGAGGATCCATTATTGCAGGAATATTAATGAGGATGATGAGCATCCAATGGACTTCATAGGTCATTAATATCTTTGTTTATTAAATTTACTATTCATGGGTGGCACAAAGAGCCAATTTTGTGGCAATGAGCAGAATTAACTGCCAAGTTTCATTCTTTAGTTTTGTAGTTGCATCTCAGAGTTTGAGTAGGTGTTTCTCAATGGTGAGCATTCTTTGCTCCAAGCCACATATCACGGCAGTTAAATTTGCCATGTTCCTAGGTGTTAATGATCCAAAGGGGGATCTGAAACTGAATAATTATTTTTATTGTATTATCTTCACTGTGAACTCAAGGTATACCTGTCATTAAGACTAGTTTTGTTGGGACAGAGGGTGTGTTAAACCACTTGTCATTTATTTAAGAGGTCATGAGACCCAAAGTTCCTTGATGTTGGTTTTAGCTTTACCTTTTTTTATGGAAAAGTTTTTTCTTTTTAAATGACTAGAGTTTTGGGCCAATATAATAAATGGCAAAAAAGAGTGTTAAGTTCATTTACTCAGAAGCATTATTATATGGGAGATAAGGGAGTTTTTTAAGTAAAATTTTAAGCGTTCTTATCTAAGGTCTATACTCTATAATTGGGGATTCTGAGGCATGATGGTCAAATATGTCAAACAGGATTCAATTGCTGAATAGGTCTGATTTGAACCCCTGGTATTAAGGGGTTTTGGGTGACTAATATATAATTGCAATAGTTGGGGTTAATCCCCAATATCAAAAGGTCTTAGATTTAGTTGGAGATTATCCCATATAATAGTTTCATCTGTTTCATTGGATTGGGTTCTATTCCCTTCATCTGACACATGAATCACTGATTTAGTAGAAATTCTGAAAGCCTCATCCAGCGTTTGCAAAGCAACCTCAGTTTGGTCAGCAGAAAGCTTAGTAACCAAAACCAATAGCTCATGTTCATCCTCTGTGGATTCCTTGTTATATACAATTTAAATTGTTTTCCCCCCTATATCCAAATCATAGTTCTCAAAGGTGTATTTAAGCGCATAATTCCTCATAAAAAAGGCACTAACAAGTAACTCATAGTTGTCATGAGGTAAAACATTGGATGGAGCAGATAACACCCTTATATCAAACCCCAGCGGCAAGGAGCCATATGATACTAGTAAGGTAATGGCGCTAGGTCCCATTGTGCCATATTGTCTGCAATGAGAGGTATTGGGTATAGTCTCAAGTTTCTTTATTAACATTGAATAAACTATGTTTATGGTTTCCCCACTGTCCACAATTGCTGCACTGGTACATTGTACACACTGATACCAACATAAGTACATTTGGCATGATTGTTCATGCTAGTAAGCATATGAACGCTAAGATTATCTGATTGACTCAGGTAATCCAAGAAGTTGTTATTTACCTTTGGCTGCAGAGGCGTAGCAAACTCTTTTTCTATTATTTATATTATAAGTTCCACAAATGAGGCAGGGTTCCAATTTTTAGGCCTTTAACTGAAATATTCAAGGTTTTGGTGGATGTAGAATATCTCTTTTCTAAACTGCCATAGCTTTTCCCAAAACTTTGTCAATGAGAAAATTCAATATGTGAATACTCAATACTTTCTTAGAAGGCTTAGTATTAGGAGCACCAAAAGTAAGGGTGCAGCGATATAGGTACTTTATCTTTTTGATACTGGTAGTATAAGAATTTAATATGGACTTCATGGCTAATACAATTTCGTGTGAGACTTGCAGGCGTGGCATGAAGTGATTTGATCTACAAAATGCCTAGAAACTTTGTTCCCATACAATATTTGATCCTCATAATAAAACAAATAGGTGAATTCCAAAAACTTCTTTGTTAGGTTTAAAGTCAATACCAGAAAAGCAGTTTTCCATCCTATTATCAGTTCTGCTCCACCAAATTTATCAATAATAACATTTTGGTGGTAAGTAAGACATACTGGCTTCAGTTATTTTTGGAAATACTAGATCCTGACCATAAGAGTCCAATAAAATCATCAGCGTGGCCAATCTGGTCTTAATAAGTGTTTTCATAGTAATTCAAATAAGTGTATAAAGGCTTGGATATTTCCATGCCTATTGAATTTAGCATGTTGACAGGGTTAACTTGGGATGAGTCACTAGTGGGATCAATATTGGCATTTTGGGGACTGGAACTAATAGAAGTGACAGCCGCCACAGCAAGGCTTGTATTAGCAAATGATAGGGTACAGTAGTCAATATGCTAAGCAAATTGATCCCATATTTTTCCATAATATTGTCAGAAGAAGAATCTGAGGAATCAGATTGACATTGTCTTGTCTAAACTTATTAATTAGCATGTTTAAGGTGCTGGCGGGTTTGCTTAAATACACTAGCAAAGTGTTTCATTCCACCATAATTTTTTGTTCAGCCTTTTTCAGTTCTAAATAAAATTAACCAAACAAGAATCAAAAATATGAATTTCTTCCCCCTGGGATTGAACCAGGCTTTGTAAATTATTCAGTTCCTCCAGAAGTTGCCAATAGTAACTGCCCTGTTTATTGATAAAGCAAAGCTAAGGCAGCGTGGAGATTTAGGGGGTTCCTCATCAGAATGGAATAAATCAGAAAGTATGCCCATGAGATTGGAACTCAACAGCTACTCCCATAATTGGGTTCAATCAGGGGATATACATTGGGCTGCCCTACCAATTGTTATCAGAGTATGACATTTTTGAGCTTTTATAACAAAAGACAGGATACCAAAAGTGGCCCCTATAGTGAGCACCAAACACTCAATAGGTGTTACAGCGTCAACTACAACTGCACAGGTCAAAAGATACTTTATATAAATTAAAGGAAACTATATGAATACAGTGACCTTAAAACTAAATAAATAACTATTTTATTGCTCAAGGATTCTTCAGCAGTTTAAACAAGATAGGTAAAAAAAGATTTTTCAACATTGCAACTTTTTCATTATAAACTATACTGGAGAATACTGAGCAGTGCATAATGATTCTTGTAGATGGTAGAAACCATTGGCCAACAATTGTGGGAATAATAAAACATTCACACCAATGCCCCAAACCAAGATAGCAAATAGCAAAGGTGGTCCATGAAGTTTCTGGCCTATCATACACCGTGCATGGAGGTTTTCCAGATTTTATAAACCTTTCTCATTCATTTGACTTCCCATTAATTGGTGCGGTATTGTCCCCAGGTTGGCCCACCTCAAATAAAATAAGAATAAAATAATAAAACATTCATAATTTGTTTTACATCAACTTAGGGACATGAAAGAAGATATAGTAACAAAAAAGGAATCAAATTTACTACACTAATGCCTTTTAAATTAATAATAAGTGATTTGGGGGATATTGCTGGAAGAACAATAAAAATTTGAACCTTAATAACTATTCTTGTTGTGTCAAAAAACCAAAAGTAATTTAATTCTATCAATTACTAGCTACATATAAAAACGTAGGCGCGTGGATAAGGTAATCTGTGTAATTTAATCCAGAATATTGACATCAGAGTTAAGACAATCCGTCAAAATATTTTATGAAAGATTAATATCAGCAACTAATCCTGAGGATTTAATCCTTTGTCTAAAAGTAAAAATTTAAGTAAATAAATAAGATATAAAATATAATGGTAAGTCAAACCAAATTTGCAACTCTGCTACCACCCTCTCATCCTCCCTCAATCAAATAAGATATTTTTCCTTCAAGTTGACTATGGTTGATTATTCACATATTCCAACAAGGCAATAGTTAAGCTCACCACTGCCAATCTTAACCCAGCAGTCTTCATCAACTTCTACCCTTTTAAGGGCTATTTTGACTTTGGTCTCCCCTCTGAGGGGGATGCTGCAGGAGCAGAAACTTTTAATCAATTTTTAAAAATATCCCTATTCCTACAACTTGTACTCTCTGCCCACTGCCATTAAAATGGTTGTGAGTTTTGGCAACTCCCATATCACCTCCCACTCTAGGTGTTGTGTGAGGAGATTATTTCAGCTCACAGCCTATGAATCTGACCCACCTTCCACTTCAATGTTTCTAGTTGTGCTGAGCGCCTTGCAGCTCCTCATGCTAGCACTTAAATTACCCTATTACATTCAGATATTGACTAACAGATACCCTGAAGTCCCATGTGGCATCTGCACCCAACCATTTCTTCTGGTCATTTGTTGACAATGGCTGCCAAATTTTCAATTTCTGTTTTTGATAGACCATTATGAAAACCCTACCAAAGTACTGCCGCAACTACTTCCAACACTAATTCTGATGCTGAAGCCCTTCCAGAAGTATATACCTTAGGTACGTTGCTGCCCTACCCTTCTTGTTTAGTTGTTGGTCCATCAGCCTTAAAATTCTTCCTCCAGCCTCCCTAACTAGCTTCAGCCATATGCTTGCACTCCATCCAATCAGGATCAGGATTATTTTATTTGCTTCCACTCTCTCTCCCATTTGTCCACCAAAACCAAGTCATATGCAGAGATGTCAATCCGATTTAACAAAAACCCTGGGTTCTATTGGCCAATGCTTTGAAATCAGAGGATCCCATTGAACCATCCAAGTATATCATTGTGTAAGGCCCTTAGCTCCCCTAATAATCTGAACATGGTCATGCACCCTTTTGAATAAAAAGGGAAAACTCAAGGCCCACTCTCACCCAGATCTTTGACCTAGGAAATACCCTAGGTGATAGATGGGTGGCTGCTTCTCCTCCTTGTTTGCCACGCGCCTTTCCCTCATCCACGTCTCAGCCCACTCCCATTTAAGTCTATAGATATGCATGTTTTACTAAGGAAATCAAACATCTTTGTGCAGAAAAGGAAATTTAGAAAGCTCTATACCATGGTCCCCATTCCCTGCCCCAACAGTTGATTCACCAATAAATCAACCTGCATATCAAGAACTTACCTAACAGGTCAATTTTATGCATAAAGTCAAAAAAAGAGGGCAAAAGCTAGTATTAAACTTAACACTTCATTCTGAAATGATAAAAGATAAATATTACATTTAGAATTCAAGGAAAAGACCTGAAAATAGCTCAGGAATGTTAACTGATACTAATGAGGGGAAATTGGCATTCAAAACCATTTATTAATAGATTTGAGATTAGCAATGCCCCTACTACCGTTGTTAATCTTAACAGCTCTTCCCCTCCCCATCCCACATAAGACTCAGGACCCTGATAGTAGCGGGGTGTTGACTTATTCTTTTAATTAGTTTATCTTGAGCTTTAAAGAAACTTATCCTTTAAAAGATATTCACTTTAAATATTTTAAGTAGCAAAAATTACATATGAACAACAATTTCCTAGGTTATAGCCTTTCCAGCACCACCTCCAACGCTCCCACCCATAATTTTTTTGAAACCATAAGTGACTTGTTGTCATGGAAATGGCAGAAGAAGTTTAGACCGGCTGCCAGTTGAGATGCATAAGCACCCAAAAAGCAAGCCATAATGCCAGAGGCATTGCTGCTCAAATGACGTTGTATGGAGCTGGGCATTGGGAAATGATAAATCTTTAGTGTAAGACAATTGTTAATATCATCCTAAGAACAGACAAAATTGAGGCCGCCCCAGACCCTGGAGGTCTTGCTGCAGGGGGTGGTACCACAGGTATGGTTTCAACAAGATCACCAGTATATGGGGTTATTTTGCTGAGGAAACAAGGGGGTGGATCCTTGCTTGAAGATGGTGGATATAAGGCCACAAGATCCCAGTATTTTGTTGACGAAAGTTCATAACAACAAGGTTAAATTGCCAGAAGTATCTAGCTCGCAGAGTCCAGTCTATGACAATAAGGCCATAGTGACCATGAGTACCAGTAGAGTACATCCAGTATATGGACTGACGGGCCACCAGGGAAAAGCCATTGGGAATTTGGCCAGAAGGAAATCAAGAAAATCAAAACTGATTGTTTTTAGGGCAAAATTTTATTACAAAGGAAAGAAAAAAAATTGACCAACATTTTTTCAGTGCGATGCAACTGATTAAATAGTAGTCAATTGATACGAGGATAAGCCAAGATCAAGACCCTCAATTTCGACCTAACTGGCGATTTATTCAGGAATGAGGGAGATAAGTTCACTGGGAACTGACATTGATGAATTTTGTGGCCTGCCAAGTTACTGTCAGTTTGACCTCAAACATCATACCAAAGCTTGGCTACATTTCTGACAGTTGGCATGATGGCGTTTGTCCCAATGAGCAGTGGGAATCCCCCAAGGCCACCCCATGTAGGGGCGGTCCCAATTGGTTGGGAATGGGTTTGGGATACCCATCCCCCCAAGCCCAGTCACTGAGCCATTCATTCAGTCAAAAGCGTTGCATTGGCTGCAACACCCAATTTACTAGAAGGGAGCTTTGAACCCTCATTGATGGTGTCCAATACTATTACCTGCCTGTTGGGGATGATCCCCAATAATTTTGGGAGGGGGTTGATTTTTATAATCATAGTGTTGGCCAAATAAAAACTGTCAGTGATTTTATCCAATGAATCAGCCTTCATCCCTTTTTGACTACACAGAATCCAAACATTGGTCTGGTTCCCACTTGGTTTTGGACTGATCAATTTCATTTTGGCGATCTTGGTGAAGATTTCCCTGATTAACTGTACTAGTTCTGCCAAGGTGAGTGTGGGCACTGGGGGAGGAATCCAAAGAGGAAGGGCTGTTACCCAACACTTGTCTACCACATGGGCGAGGTCGCCCTGGGTAACAAGGGGTACAGCCACCCTCTTTGATACCTTCTTACTTGGGAACGGGAAAAAGGCCCAATCAGTGCCCAGGGGACGTTCCTCAGGACTTAAATTAACCTTTCCTTTTTCCAAAGGAAGGGCACCATCGTTGGTAAACTGCAAGAGGGCCACATTCTTGTGCGCCTTGGGTAACTTGATTGCCATTACCATTGTGACTTTTGGGGGTGGGCGGGGAGCTTTGGGGTGGGATTTGTGGAATGCTTCAACCAGTTCCATACAGTTAGCACAATCGCGCGCCTTGACCCAACTTTTTCATAGGCTGTATACCCTTCCAAGCCACGAGATATTAAATGGACCGTTGGGACTTATGGAATGCCAGTATTCTCCACCTTGGCCTCTTCCCTGTTCTCAATGATGATTGGTTTAGGCTATGTGGGAACTGTACCCTTGAAGGGCGACAACTGGGAAATTGGAAGATGGGGTGCTGTTTCCAGTGAGCTGGAAGCTTCAACCAGAACGCACCGTTGCCCAAGACCTCCTACACCAAATGGGGGCTTAAATGCTTACTTGCAAACTTATGGGAAGGGGCTTGTATTCATCAATGATGGGTATCGAGCATAACATAGGATCCCACCATTAGATCACGACCCAGGAGCCACTTATGATCCGCAAACCGCTTGTAGTCATCAATAGCTTTGGTGAGGTGTTCCCACACTAAGGATTGAGTTGTTCTAATATGTTCATCATGATCCGTGGCAGCATAACCTTGAGCTGCAAGCAAGGTCCAACCAAAAAGGAAGGATAAAAACTTAACGTTGCATCATAGGGAGAAAACCCCATGGCCGTGTGAATCCCATTGTTATAAGCAAATTGAGCGAGGGGAAGATCGTGGGCCCAGGTGTCCTGTGCAGCTGCAGCATAGCAATGCAGGTACTGTTCAAGGACTTGGTTAACTTGCTCAGTAAATCCGTCAGACTGGGGATATATGCTGTGGAAAGGCAGGGGGATATTGTTTAGGATAGATAAGAGTTCACTCCAAAACTGGGCCAGGAACTGTGAACCATAGTCACTGATCATCTCCTGTGGGAGACCAAACATCAAGAACATATGGCGTACAAAAAGGCGGGTGGTTTCCTCCGACATAATCATGGAAATACAAAGAATAAAGAGGGAAAATTTATTGAAACAATCCACCACCACCATCACCACTGTGAACCCATTAGAACAGGGGAGTTTGACAATAAAGTCCACGGACACCAATGTCCATGGACCCTCCACCTGCTGTAAGGGGTGTAAAAGGCCATTTCTACTGGAGTGATCTAACTTAGCCCAAACACAAGTAACGCAATCGGCAATCCAGGCTGGAACCTCTTTTGTCAAACCTGCCCAATTGTAGGTACACTTGATCAAGTTGATGCATTTCTTATTGCTGGTATGGTCAACCGTGTGGGAATCATGATGTGCGCAAACTATCTCGGCTCTGAAGGAGGGAGGAACCCAGATGCATGACCAAAAATAAATGAGACTCTCTCCAAGGAGTATAGTGAGTGTTTATGATTCTGGTGAGACAACTGCTCAACCAACTACACGCCCTCATGGCAGGCCATTTGACTGGCTAAGACCTGAGCAACTAGCAGGGCGTCAGGAGCCAGAGCGACGAAAGAAACAACAGGGGGACAATTGACAGGATTTGGGCAGCAGGAAACATGGTAATGAGGTCCACTTTCCCCAGGTCTGAGGAACAGTGGGCAGGGCTGCGGCTGAAAAAATTGGGAAGTACGTTGAGCATACCTTTTATGAAATTGTATTTGAAATTAGAACTGGACAAGTCCTGATAGTTTCAGGCTTGCTGGTGCGTCAATTTTTGGGGTTTGAGAAAATCTAAGAGAGCCTAGTGATCTGTGCAGACTTTTAACTCATGTTGAGCACCCTGTAACAGATACCTCCAATGAGTTAATGCCCATTCTATGGCTGCCAACTCCTTGTCATAGATGGCCCAAGGCTGCTCCGTAGAGGTGAAATTCCAGGAAAAATAGGTGACTGAGTGCTCCAAGCCATCGTGCTCTTGGAGAAACACTGCCCCCACTGCTACCAAGGAGGCTTCACATGCAATGATATATGGTTTGGCAGGATCTGTGTGTTTCAAAATAGGAGGGGACAAAAACACCTCTTTGATCAATTTGAATGCCTGTTGGAATTTTAGCGTCCAGTAAAATGGTACATTCTTCCCTGCAAAGGGGGTGGAGCTAGGCAGAAAGCCGGGAAAGAGCCAGGGAATTTTTTTTGTGAAAATGATGGTTCCCAAGAAACTCTGTAGTTTTTTCTGGGTAGTCAGGGTTGGCCATTCTCAGATAGCGTCCAACTTATTGGGAGGGATTGCATAGCCATCTTTGAGGACGAGTTTCCAAGAAATGTAAATTCCTCCTTATAGAACTCACATTTGGAAGGCTTAATGAACAAGCTTGCCTTATGCAAGGTGGCTACAACTGCTTCCAGGTCATTAGCGTGTTGTTTGGGAGTCAGGGAGTGAACCAGAATGTCATCAATATATGCAACTGCGCAAGTAAACTGGAGGTCACCCAGTACATTGTCAATCATACGTTGAAACATAGTGGGAGCATTCTTCATCCCAAAGGGCATCACGCGGAATTAGAAAATACCTCATTTCATCCGGATTTCTGTTAACCATTATTGACCTTTCATTATCAGAATCTGGTTAGAAGAATTAACTAGATCCAGATTAGATAACACAGGATTTAGCGATTGCCTAGCTGGTCATCTGCTTCAGAGGCAGGGTGTAGGGATTGGAAACCGTTACTTTTTTTAAATGACTGTAATACACCTAGGAATGGAGGGAACCATCAGCTTTTTTGGCGAAGACAATGGGGGACATGACTGGCGAAGTCTCCTTAAATAACCACCCTTTTTTCAGCATATTGTCAAACAAAGTGTTGAGCACAATCTCCTCCTTTGCTGTATGGAGATAGAACGGACAGTTGATATTCACCAACTCCACTGTCATACGAAATCCACAGTTAAATCTAGTGTGAGGGGGATAATCCACCTTTTCAGAGTTGAAGATGCTCTGATAGCGCATCAAGCTTTCAGGAAAATCAGCCAGTATACCCGCAAGAGTGATGAGGGAAGTGATAGAACTATAGCCTTGTGTTTTCTTAAGAGTGTCAATCAGAGGGAATTCACCCTCCAGTTAATCATTAATGAATGACAACATGTTAGACTCCAGGTGAATCTTGACATGTTGTTAGCGCCACATCCCACTCCTAAGATCACCGGAAACACCAAGTTTGGCATAGCAGAGAAACAATCACAGAAGCTAAACTGGTGTTCTGAGAAAAGCACTGGCCACCGGATGACATATGAGGTTTGGGAGGCAGAAGAAGCCACCATCACCAAGGGACCTGCGTCCATGTCCAGTTCTAATTGTTTGGCCAACTTGACACTCATTAAATTACCCACAGCCCTGGTATCCACCAGGGCCTCAAAGGAGACATGGGGAGAACTGACACTGATCTTCATAGGCAATAAGAAATAAGCGAAGTTTTGTTTATTGGGAGATACAGCCATTTCTGTTGTGACTGAAGAAATAACAGGAAAATCAGGGGAAAGGTTGGGGCTTTTGCTGGAGCAAAAATGGGAAGTATGACAACTTTTCTTTATGATTACTATCACTTTTAGTAATGCAATTCAATTTAAACAGCACAATTTGATAATCAATACCAGGTGAGATAAGTATGAATAATAAAGTGAAGAGCTGGGCGAACGCGGTAAAGGGTAGTGGACCCAGACCTGCATCGCCCAAAGGTACCAAGCGCACAGGTACAAACAAAAATCTTAGTAAAAATAAAAAACCCAAGGTGGCGCCCTGCAGGTTTTGTTAATTTTTTGGTAAAATACTGCAGCTATATGGAAGTATCCCAATTAAAACCACTGTCATCGGTGGAATATGGGATATGAGTTTTCCTAGGCATAGAAACACTGACAATGTGATAGGTTTGGTGAAGCCCAACATGAATCTTCCCGCACACAGTGTACTTAACAACCCATACTATCCGCAGAGATTGGGTAAGTCTTGGGTTCAAAACCGCGGAAGAAGCAAACAAAGCAGTGAAAGTCAGACTGGTACTTGACCTTCCTGACAGACAGTAATTGGTACTGACCAAACGCACCCGTTGGACTGAATCCAAAGACATTTTTATAATTTTGACTATCTTCTGACTACACTGGCGCGCGCAGTAGTCAAAAGACATCTCCAGGAAGGCTTGGAAGCCTATGGAGAAATCAAACAGTTTGAAATGCAAAGATTCCAGCTGATGCCGACCCTTAGCATGGGGAAGGCAATAGCAATTATTTCACTGAACCAGGATGTAGTAGAGGATATTACAAAAAATTCCTCATATAGCATCCTTCACCATTGATGAGAAAAAATCCCAGCTGTTCCGCGCAACAGTGGAAAGCGCACCCCCCATATGCAACCACTATCAGTCCTTTGGGCACAAGATTTACGCTTGCCCCATAAAAGAAGGCCTGAGAGAAATGGAATTCTGTGAGGAGGAATTGGGTGAAGACGACTTAGAGTATGCCAAAATCACGGATACTACACAAGCCTTCAACTGGGGAGAGCACAGGCAGTATAAAATAATTGACCCTATTTCCCCAAAAGAACAAAAAATGACCAAACAAGCTCGCAAGCTGGCCATGGCCAAGGCAAAGGTCTCAGCAGAATCAACCATATCGCTGGATCAGATCCAGGAAGACAAGGAGGAATTCAAGTCAATGAACCAATCAGATCCTGTGGAAAACCATATACCCAATCTGATCAGATTGAATTTGGAAGAGCCCAATTCAGAAATGAATGCAGCAAAATTGGGGTTCATTGCACCCCCCAAAATTGTGGAATTTAACCCAATCGGGAAGGACAATCAACAATGGAATGCACAAGAAAATAATGTGGCCAATAAAAGCACACAAGTGCACCACAATAATATATTGAAACCAAGCAAAGCCAAGAGAGGAGCAAAAAATGCGGTGATGAAAGGGGCAGAATGCACCCCAACTCCTAATCATGGTTATGCTCTCCACAGCAGAGGTGAAGTGGAGAGCAATGTGAGCGAGGGAGTAGGGCCGGGGGGCCCTGCTAACCGTTCCTGAGGTGCATTGGGCATCTCAGTAGAGATAGGGATGCTGAACATAGCGGGACTCAAGGCCTTAACATCCTGGGCCAAGAAGTTGAGTCACCTATGAAACCCACCTGTGGATATCCTGGCGGTGCAGGAAACCCACTGTCCACAGGGAGAGGAGGAAGCATGAGAAAAAAATGCTCCTCCCAACAATATCATTTTGGTCACTCCTTTGTGGGGTGATAGTACGCGCAAACCAAAACTTTAAATTTATCAATAAAAATTTGTTCCTGGATGGTTGCATACTAGCCATAACCTTCTTATGGCACACCAAAGTGCACACAATAGCCAGTGTGTACGCCCCAAACGGTGCACATGACTGAAGAGAATTTCTTATAGCCCTAACACAACTAAATCTACCAGAAAATACTTTCATAATGGGAGACATGAACTGCTGGATTAACCCAGAGATGGACCGATGGCCATACACAATGGAGATAACACAAGGGCAAGTGGACCTCCACGTACTAAAGGCCACCCTGGGACTATATGATCCACTGCCAAAAAGGCAACCCCTGCTACAAAACATGACACGCCCACATGTACATAATGGTAGACTTGTCTATATGTCAAGGATAGACTTAATACTCATACCAATAATTTTCTGTCACCAAATTCAAAAATTTTAAAACTTCAAAAATCGAATTCTCCGACCATTGGCTTGTTTTGGTCTCTTACAAACCGGTGGAACCCAGTACTCAAGCACCCAGATGGTGCAGAATACGCCCAGAAAGTTTAGCCAACTTGGAATTTTAATCCTGGATGGAGGAAATAAACTCAACCTGGGATTTTTAAACACCTTTTTGCTTGGACCCACTAACCACTTGGGAAAATTTCAAAAATCAACAACCCAACAAATTAAGCATACATTGTCTAGAAGACACAGGTCAGTTTCAGCCATTATCAAACACACCTTGGCTGAAATTGACCATCTAAAAAATATATACCAATCATGGGATACAGCCCTGGATGGGGTCACAAATGGGCGGAGGTTTCTGCTCAGCTAAACACCCTGATCTGCAAACACCAACACCGAGTTATAGTCCAATATAAAGGCAAATAAGAGATGGAGAAATTTTCTCAAGCTACTTTTTCCGCCAATTCCACGCATGGAAAAATATGATAGCCTGTACACAGGTCTGTCAACTGGACAAATCCATAGCAGAAACACCCTGAAGAAGTTGCAACTGAAGTGCACAGGTTTTATATGAAATTGTATAAATCTGAGCTGGTCAAACCAGAAAAAATCAAAAAATTCCTTAGAAGTGCAAGTATTAACACCGCGGCCCAAAATAACAGTTCAATCAACCTAATATCATTTGAGGAATTATGGGAAGTAGTACGCGGTGCACCAAGAGGTAAATTCCTGGACCTGATGGGATTTCCTATGAATTTTACATAAAATATTTTACTAACATCTCTAACATTCTTCTAGCTTCAATGAACAAGTGTATTATGGAAAAATGCCTCATACCTGGAGGCAAAGAAGCCTACACGGTCACTTTATTTAATAAAGGAGACAGATTAACCTATCCAACTGGCGCCCAATTTTCCTAACCAACACAGATACAAAAATTTTCACAAAAATTATGGCTAAAGGACTAGGAGAAATTGCAACTGATGCGATATCCCCATCACAATATAAATTTGTTACAAGAAGATCCATATGGGATAACATCCACACAGTTACAAATGTCTGCCAGTCTAAAACCTCTGGAGTACTTGTCTTTTTAGACTAACAAAATGCATATGACAAGGTGAACTGGACCTATCTTAGGCCTGCCTTCAAAAATTCAAGCTTACAAATAGATTTATAAACTGGGTAATGTTGTTTACAGAGTCTGCAACCATGGCTGTGCGGGGAGCAGGCTTCTTAATTAACCCAGTTATCCCACAGAGAGGACTAAAACAAGGAGACCCTTTAAGCCCTCTACTCTACAACTTTAGCTTAGACCCCCTAATCCGAAATACAAACACATTTCTCAAGGGAATCAACGTCAAGAGCCAACAACCAGTCAAAATGATGGCCTTCGCTGATAATTTGTGTGGTGGGCATATCCAACAATCAGGACGCTTGCAGAATTGAGAAGATAATACAAGACTATTCATCCATAAGTAATGCATCACTTAACACTGGAAAAACGGAAAAAACTCCTTGGGAAATACCAGACATAGTGGATGCCAACTACCCAGGGCCAACAAGCAAAACAACATTAAGACTCCTGACCAGACATAGGAGGCGAAAACTAGCAATGACCTCACTAAAACTTCCATTCACTACCAAGCCAACAGCTGGCCCTGTTCGTCACTTGGGAGTATGGTTGAAATTAGGAGGCTACGCCAACTCCATGATGGAAAATCAACTAATAGAAAAAATAACAAAACGCATTGCCTCCTTACATGGACACCAAACAGGTCTAACAGGAAGGGTCACGATAGCCAACTCTATGATTATATCAATCATATGGTTCACGGCCCATGCAATCGCTTTCTCACCATCCTTATTCAACACAATCCACGCCTTATTACGAGGATGGCTATGGTCCAACCACAACCCCCCTGTACGCCTCAAAACCCTATTTGGCTCTAGAAGGAATGGAGGTATGGGGCTTACTGATTACTAAGAGCAAGCAACCCATATACTGAGATCCTGGTTAGCTCAGGTGACTAACCCTGACCTTCCAGATACACACTGGGCCAGAACATCAAGATATAACTTCACGCGTGCGCTCCAATTACAAAACCCAGATCACCCTAACACATTTTTAAATATCTGGCATCCCATCCCACAGCTTCAGGACCACACGGCACTCCTGCACATTTCAAATGAATACTCCTAGCCATGAGAAGAGTGACATAGCGGATCCACATAAACGACCAAACCAAACACCAAGGACGCCCAAGGCTAACTCACAGACAGGAGATCAATGATTAAATAGTCACAGACAATATAATAAGCAAAAGCCCAAGTACCATAGCCAGGATAGATTACTTGGACCATATTGACATACCCTACAACCTGGAGACTCAAAGAAGAGTATGTAGATACACACATCACCCTCTACTCCAACCAAGGATAAAAGCACATGTATGGAGGTGCATGAGGAGAGTATATTAAACAGCTGAACGGTCAAATGCCACTCACACCTCATGTACAATATGTGGTCAATATGGAACCCTAGCCCACCGTTTGTAACAATGCCCAACATCAGTGGCTGTATGGAAAGAGGCCATGCGCCTATTCCGCCAAGAAAACGGACAACCATTCAGCCTAGCAAGGAAAATGTTCGCTATAAACATGGACTCTCTTATCCACCCATCTCTCAGGGCGTTAATAGTAGCAATAGCACTATGGACGATACATATAATGGTAGTGGAATCGTTCACAGGAGCAGCGCCCACAATCCAAGAAGCCATCCATCGCTTCCACAGCCATATATTGGAACATTTCCAAGCATGGCTGTTTGGACACATGACCCCCTGTAACAGAAGGACAATAAACACATGGTTCCCCATATGGTTCCTAAAGTTTGATCCTTTCCTTCACACATGATGCAAACAAGAATAAGCCAGCATAACTCCCCTTCCCTACTGTCCTAAACTTGGTGATCCTGGAAACAACAAGAGGGTCCTTGAACCCTCTGGGGTGTCTTTAATTGTCGAATTTTATTAGTTTCCTCACTATATCAGAAGTGCTTGTCCCCTGGTCGACCTTCCCCAAGTAAATAAAAGTGGGAAGTACGAGGGCGGGAGAGCCAACTTCCTTCATCTGGGCTTTTACAGATTCATTTACAGGTGAATCAGAGTCAGCCAACTCGGACACAGGAGTCATGACAGGATTGGTAGCTGGAGCCATTTCTGGTTTGAGGGTAGACACTCCATCCACATCTTTGTTGGGTAATCCTATCATAATTTCCCTTTTGATAGCAGGAAGCATGGCAGGGGGAGGCATTAATAGTTGCGGTAGCACATATTTGATCAATTGTTCCTTGTAAGGTGGAACAGACCTCATGATGAGCAGAAACTGAACCCAATCCTGATATAAAGACTGCCTGAAGCATATCATTAGAGAGGGCCAGCGGGGGAGCCTGTTCATGGAAGGTAGAGATTAAAGAAGCCAAGCTAGGGGCTTTTGCCATAGTATAGAGCAGTCTGAATAAGTGGTCTGAGCGTGACGCAGGTGGTTTCAAGGCAGCTGATATGACAGCCATCAGTGGAGTGGGATTTCCCACTTGTGAGGAAGAGCGCAGAAGGCCTCTAACCCACTTATGGGCGTCCCCTTCCACGGCATCCAATAACGCGACCCCTTGTTGGACGTGAGATAATGCGTAGGCGTTATTAAGAGCAATTGATGAACGCATTTGCACCTCATCAAGGGCGTCAAGAACTTGATTGGCTATCTCACGGGAAGGAACATGTGAACTTCCTTATGGGCTATTGGGAGAGGAGAGTAGAAATCCACGCATCTTAGTTGGTCTGAAGAAATTTTATTTAAGGTAGAGCGGATATTATTCCCAAAATTGGCAAGTGACCAAACAAACAACAAAAAGCAGACTACTGATTGTACATTCATTTGGTAAAGGGTAACCACTGCAACGCCCACCTCAAAGAGCAGGGCGGAAGTGGCTGGAAACAATGGTTGGTCAATTATGTCATGGAAATGGCAAAATAAGTTTAGACCAGCCTGTCAGTTGGGATGCGTAAGCACCCAAAAAGCAAGCCAGAATGCCAGAGGCATTGCTGCCCAAACGACTTTGTATGGAACTGGGCATTATGAAATGATAAATCGTTAGTGTAAGACAATAATGAATATCATCCTGAGAATGAACCAAATCAAGGACGCTCCAGACCCTGGAGGTCTTGCTGCAGGGAGTGGAACCACAGGTATGGCTTTAACAAGATCACCAATATATGGGGCTAATTTGACTGGGGAATAAGGGTGCGGATCCTTGCTTGAAAATGGTGGATATAAGGCCACAAGATCCCAGTATGTTGTTTACAAAAGTTCATAACAAGGTTAAATTGCCAGAAGTATCTATCTTGCTGAATCCAGTCTATGACGGTGGGGGCCATAGTGACCATGAGTACTGGTAGAGAACATCTGGTATATGGACCGACGGGCCACTAGGGAAAAGCCATTGGGAATGTGGCCAGAAGGAAATCAAGAAAATCAAAATTGATTGTTTTTGGGGCAAGTTTTTATTACAAAGGAAAGTGAAGAAAATTGACCAACAATTTTCTCAGTGCGATGCAACTGATTATTTGTTGTTAATTGATGCAGGGACAAGCTGGGATCAAGACCCTCAATTTTGACCTAACTGGCGAATTATTTGGGAATGTGGCGGATAAGTTCGTTGGGAACCAACATCAAAGAATTTGGCAGCAGGCCGAGTTGCTGTCAGTTCAGCCTCAAACATCTGAACTGAGGCTCAGCTACATTTCTGATGGTTGGCATGATGGCGTTTGTCCCAATGAGCAGTGGGAATCCCCCAAGGCCACCCCATGTAGGGGCGGTCCCAATTGGTTGGAAACAGGTTCAGGACGCCCAACCTGCCCATGCCAGTCACTGAGCCATTCATTCAGTCAAAAGCGTTGCATTGGCTGCAACACCCAATCTACTAGAAGGGATCTTTGAACCCTCATTGATGGTGTCCAATATTATTACCTGCCCATTGGGGATGATCCCCAACAATTTTGGGAGGGGGTTGATTTTTATGATCATAATGTTGGCCAAATCAAAACTGTTGACTATTCTGGCCAATAATCAGTCTTCATCCCTTTTTGACTACATGGAATCTAAACATTGGGCTGATTTTCACTCAATTTGGACCAATCAATTTCATTTTGGCAATTTCAGCTCAGATTTCCCTGATTAACTGTACTAGTTCTGCTGAGGTGAGTGTGGGCACCTGGGGAGGAATCTGAAGAGGAAGGGCTGTTACCCAATGCTCATCTACCATGTGGGTGAGGTCGCTCTGGGTAATGAGGGGTACAGCCACCCTCTTCAATACCTTCTTACTTGGGAATGGGAAAAGGGCCTGATCAACGCCCAGGGGACGTTCCCCAGGACTTACACTTGTGGACCTTTTCTGCTATTGTGGGTCTTGGCGTACCCATGAAGGAATCCAGGT
Organism: Massospora cicadina; assembly: GCA_022478985.1. Classification (NCBI taxonomy): domain Eukaryota; kingdom Fungi; phylum Entomophthoromycota; class Entomophthoromycetes; order Entomophthorales; family Entomophthoraceae; genus Massospora; species Massospora cicadina. Next base: position 13,163 of record JAKSZP010005746.1, on the reverse strand, counting down.
CTTTTTTACACACTGGGTTCCTAACATTATAACCCAACCCCAAAACACAGAGTTGCAGATGTTAATTCAAAAACCCTTGACTTTGAACGGCTCTGCCACCAACAAAAGCTTTTTTTTCTCCTTTGAAAGTACTAAACGGTTGCCTGTGAAATACTTGTGAAATTCATAAGTCAGGGCTTATTAGCTTTTGATATCCAACTTACAACCCCTTTGCCTCCCTCATTTCAACTTTGTGCCCTGAGTTTGATACTTCCCTCTAATTTCCTCACGTTAGGTCAAAGTTAGGAGTTGTTGATTAATAAAACAAAGGCATATGGTAAAATATCGGATTCCTGTGTGGTTGGAATGAACATCTCCCTCCTGACCAAGACATCAAGGGCTTCTACAACTGGCAATGGTATCAAGCGTATAGGCATTTGGAGTCAAAATCCCACCAAAAATAATTGAATATTACCCTGAGGCCTACTATATCCCTCCCTGGTGCCTGAAGGAGCTTTAATGGTCCATTTTTTACCAGTCTCACTCTAAGTAATATCCCCAACCAAGCAATATTATAAATTATCTTTTTGGGATGGTTTTGAATATCACAAACTCTAGTACTCTCGCTATCAATTCCTACCACATCTCACTTGTCAATCACGTGGAGGAAAAGCGTCATGTAAATCCATTTTATGAGGATCTATTGGAGTGCAGCCCTTATCAGGCAATAATGATCCTTAGTCTGCGCCATTGTCTTATGCTTAGGCATCATCTATGCTCACTCAGTTTATCAACAGATTCACCAAAGTGCGTAAGGAATACAAGGGTAAGAAGTAACAATTCAACCATATGCCTCTTAATGAGTTAAATAAAGTTGTTACTTCTTACTTTTTGTTCAACATTCATATTTCGTTTTAGCAAAGAAAATAACTGCAACTTCCTTAATGGACACTATACCACAGGAATTTCATTAACCTGAAGGTTGTGCAAGCTTTAATTTTGCGGTCGCCTCTGGTTCCACAGTTTTGGGGCATTGCAGGTCCCTATGCTCACACTTCACCTTTGCAAACCCATTCATCTTGTGGTCCATAATTATATATTTATAGCTCACTTCACAGCCATTCCAGTTTTGTTATACCCTGTGATTCTGGGGGTAAGATGGTGGAGCCACCAGGCAGTTAGTCTTGACTTGGAGCGGAAAATATCAGCTTTCATCTCGAATGTTCACTCATGTTATATCCCTTTACTTCCCACTTTGGCATTAGGCAAATCAATGGAGGCAACTGTAAAGACTTTTTCACGGACATAGCCTGAGTTGCTCACCTTGCCTGTTATCCTCATACCATTCAAGACAGATTTTGATGTGGGAGGTGCAAATCAACTATTAAGCCACTCAGAATTTGACCTGAGTTTTCAACTAACATCTGGCCTGATCAAAATCAACTGCCCCCTTTATCACTACACGGCTGAGGAGAACCAGTCGTTGAGGACCTGGATTAAAGATATGGTAAAAAAGGTGTTAATGTTTAAGAAAAACTCTCCTATATATTTACCAGTAGCATTTGCACAGAAGCCAAGTGGTACCCTGATGCCATGTGTGGGAAACCAGACATTTTTGTCTCGCTGGTGCTTTACGCCGCTGGCTTCCACAAAGATTTATATAAAATTTAATATAAGGCACTTTATAAAAATTAGGTTTTTACAATTTTTTAATATAAGCGCAAGGGTTAAATGTAAAACAATCCCCCTAGACATCTGACCATTTGGTATTTAAAGTATTTCAAGGGTTGAGAGGAATTCAAAGATATGTTCAGAATAGCCTAACCTAGTCTGAATTAGGAAATATGAGGGGATAACATATCATAACTTGGGAACTCGCTTCAGGATAGTGGAAAAAAAGAAAAGAAATTTTGATTGGTCAAAACGTACCCATGAGGTGTCGTTTTTATGAATTTAAGCCAATCCCCGCCCAAGAAATTTCTTGCACCTTGGGGGACCCCCCACCAAGCCTATAAAAGGGGGGGTCCCTGCATAGGTGCGTTGATGGACTTTGGGGTGGTGGGGGGAGTGCCTTCCAATGGTGGCCCCAAAGTCTGTTGTGGTATCAGAGAAATCTGACGCTTGATTTTACATTGGGTGCCCGTAGAGGTTTTGAACTAGTGTTACCCCAATTAATGGGGTTCCACTGAGAATTGGCCAGGATCTTTTGGCCGATTTTCTCAAAATTATCATTTAAATCAATTTTAAGGGCATTGGAGAATTGCTAAGGGCTAGCATTTCCCTTTTTCAGCTGAATTCAGCCTACCACATTCTTATTTTTCAGCGGCGAGGGCAAATGTCTGACATCACTCCCCTCAAGGATGTTGGGGGCAAATAAAACCGTAGAAAGCGTCCATGGACCCAATTTATGGACATTTGAACAATGTAACGGTTATTGACTCATACCCCTTACTCCTTGAAACAGCAATTTCTTAGTCAATTTTAAAATCCATATCTTTCTCTAATCATGACTTGGTGACCGCTTTTCCAAGTTTGGGTCAATTCTGTTCAAGTGTGGCTGACAGCAATTTGCATATAGTATGGAATATACCAGTTTAAAGTTATTCCATTTATATGCAAATTGCTGTCAGCCACACTTGAACAGAATTGACCCAAACTTGGAAAAGCGGTCACCAAGTCATGATTAAAGAACGCTCCAGAAATTTCCAGCGCTGCATTAATGACGCTTTGGGAGTCTCAAGTTCTTTTGTTCAATTGCCTATATGGAAAATTAAACCACTCCCCTAATGCAGAGTAGCATGCCAAGGATTTGTTGGATGTGGTGGCTGCACTAAAAATCTGGACTGGTTGCTAAACCCTCCAAATGTGAACACTGAAGGATGAGGTTCAGTTTCTAGGTAACTTAATTTTAAAGAATGGAGATTCCATAGCGCCTTCCAAGTTAGAACTATCTGCTTATGGCCTACTCCAATAACGCAAAAAGCAGATGTGATGCTTCCTGGGATCTGTCACGTTTCCTATGAAATTCTCACCTAACATCTCATAAATTGGCCTTTCCCCTTCAACCCCTTACAGATAAAAATGCCTCATTCCTTTGGACTCCTTAATGCTAACAAGCACTGAAGCAAAAAAAGAAGGTTACACCATTGTCCCAATTTTACGTCATGCAGATTAGGATAAGCCTTTTATTATGGCTTTTGATACCTCTGCCACTGCAGTTGGGGCTTTTCTTTTACAGGAACATGAAGGAAGGGAACACCCTTTAGATTATTTTAGAGCTTTTAGTGCCACAAATCCAGCTTAAGTCATCTATGTTAAAGAGTTGGCTGCTGTCTCTTGGTAAGTGATGCACTGGAAGTACTCTTGAAGGAAACTAAACATCCTGTGACTGTGCGCAATTTCCATAAGTCAGATAACCATTATTGAAAACCCCAAATGTTGGTATGCAGGCAGAATAGGACTCACCGTGACCTCCTAAGCTTTAACTTTAAGTATGAGTTTGTCAGAGAGCTGCACATATTTTAGCAGATATTCTGAGATATAATCCTCGAATGGGGACTGCTTTAGATACAGACTTTGAATTAGTCATTGTAATTCCCCCAAAGCAGTTCATAGCTCCGCTGCCTCCAGCCATTGCTGCAGTGGTATCTGTCATAGATTCGGCTAAGGAGAACTAGACTGGGCTCCCAGTCAGGGTGTGAAAGCACCCAGTGGAGGGCCCAGAGTGCCAAAGGCATAGCAGTCTGAGTGACTAATAAGAGTGTGGTTCTATGGGAGATGTGAGGAAAGTAAAAATTCAGTAACGTACTAAAAGGCCCCCAAGGCAAACCAGATGGTTGCATTGGGGGCAACCGCAAGTCTTTAAGGGTCAACCCCCAAGGGTGGGAGAGGCAAGGAGGATGACAACTCCTCGAGGGTTCATAGTTGCTTGCCTTCAGCTTCAAGTAGAGGGGCTTGCACTCCAGCAAATGATGGCACAGAGGCCGCCATGTGGTTGGAAGTGTTAGTGGAGGTAGAGTAAGACCCATGAGAGGGGTTGGGACTGAGCTTCCCCCGGAGGGGGCGCTTCAGGTCCCACAGGTGGGCCGAGCCATCAGCAGCTGAGGTGGTTATGGATCATAAGTCCACTAGTAGGGGTGTGGGTGCTCTGGTGCTGCTCTAGCCTGGGAGCAGTTTCAGAGGACTCAGCAACTGAACGGATGGAAAGGTTTCCATTAAACGGATGTGTGGTAATGAACAAAACAGCAGGTTTGCCATTGTCAAGGGTGAGGCAGATTATTGTGCTTATGATCCGCTACCATGTGGTAGGGTCAAGCAACTGGATAACCCAGTTGGCAAACATTTGCAGGAGAACTTGGGCAACAGCGCATTTCATCAGATCAATTGGCAGAATTTTTTATAAAATTAATAATCAGACGGAGGCCGTGGCAAGCTAGATGGAGAATTTGATTTTATTAAGTGAAAGATAAGAGTATGAACTGACAACTACCCCAGCCAGGACAGTTGCCTTAAGAGCTGGGATGAATGCATGGGAAGGTATCAAGGGATTGGTAATTTGGGGGTTGGTGATGGGATTTGGTTGGCTGGCTCGGAGAGGGGTAGAATGATGCTTCAGATTTTGGCAAAAGTCAAGAAAACCTTTGCATATTTTTCCGGATTCCTGGGAACAAACTAAGTCAATACTACTGATCAGGGTCCTAGTCATTTTAGTCAGCCTGTTCACGTGGTTTGGGTGTTCTGGATTCATCCCAGGAGGCAAGGGTCCTTGTATCAGATTATTTGTGACTCAAACTGATCCCTCAATTGGACTGCTCATGCAATCCGAACTCCCTGGAACCATTTTGGAGCAATGGGGCAGATGGTACAAGTCATTTGGGCCCTTATTTGAGATCTGAGCCATATCCTGATCTGATTTCTGGTGCAGGCCAGTCTGGACTGGCCCCCAGTCTGTAATTTGCAGGCCAGGCTCTGATGTTGGGAATTGTTGTTTTCCCAAAATTCTGATATAGTTTTTCTGGGGAGTGGGCAGTCCCAGGGGCCTTTCCATGCCCCCTGGTGTGCGCAAGCTCCCTGCAGGCTCCTTCTATCAAACTTACCAGGGTTGAGGAGGGGGGTTGAGGTGGGAATGGGGTATCTTTGGGGGGAAAGGCAGTCACCCAGTGCTCATCTATCAAATGGTCTAGGTCACCCAGCTGTGACAGGGGGTCCACTGGAGCCTTGTGGCCCCTTTTTGTTTGAAAGGGGTGCTGATCCCTATCCAGTTGCAAGGGCCAGTCCCCACAACTTATAGTATCCCACACTCCAGAACCCAAATCCAAGTCAAAAAATAAATTCAAAACCAAGTTAAATTTAGTGTAAATCTAAAAGCCATGGTATTACAACCCCTGCATCCCAGTGCCCCTTGTCAATGAAGATTCTCTCCAAGACGCGGTTACCTCTGATACTAATTATGATTCTAAATCGCCTGTTAATGATTGCTTCTCCTTGATACGATGGTGAAAGCCAAGTCAATAGATCCTGAGGGATAGGATTTCCTGGTGAATATTGATGCCGATAAATCTCATTCTGGATGGTATTTCAAATAGATAGGGTAATCTATTTTTATGAAAAGGTATGGGTTCCCTTTGAGCTGCGTTCTCATGTCATGAGGGAGCATCATGATCCCCCTATCTTGTGGCATCCTGGTGTAAAGATATGCTTTAATACAATTAAACGTGGGTATGACTGGAATGGACTCACAAAAGATGTCCCTTAGATATTAGAGAGGTATCTTGTGTGTGCACATTCTAATTTATACAGAACATGATGAAAAGGCCTCTACACACCCTACAACAAGCATAAGTGCCATGGGCCTCATTTCAGTAAATTTCATAGTAGGTTTGCCAACATCACATGGGTATGATGTGGCCATAGTGGTGGATCTCTTCACAAAATATTCCATTTTCATCCCCTGCATGACAATCAGCAACAGCTGGAGACGGCGCGGCTGATTGTTTCCCAGGTTTTCTCTTTTTTTGGATTGCCAAAGGAGGTAATCAGCAATAGAGGCCCTCAGTTTACCTCAAGATTTAGGAAGCCATTATGTGACATGCTGAAACATAAACCCTGCAGGTCATCAGTATACCACCCTAAATCTGATGGCCAAACTGAACAAACTAACCAATTATTGGAGAAATATCTGAAATGTTATGCCACCGCCTCACAAGATAACTGGGCAGCAGATCTTCCTTTGGCCCAATTCCCATACAACAACTCCCTACATGCATCAACTGTGGTGTCACCCATGTATGCCAACTTGGGATATAACCCTGACTTTTCTATTGGACCACAAATCCGCTGCAATATTCCAGCAGCGGATAACTTTGTTAAACACATTCAGAAGGTGCATCACCATGTCCAGCAACATTTGCCTAAATTGACCATCAATGCCAAGCAATTTGTTGATAAGAAACGCCACACTGCTACATACTACCAGGTAGGTAACTTGGTGACATTGACATCAAGAACCTTCATCTCAAGGTGCCATAAAATAATTTGGCTTACAAATGCGAAGGTCCCTTTCCCATTTCCCAGATATTGAACAACGAATCCTTTCACGTGAAACTACCCTCTCACTGGATAATTTATAACTTTTTTTAACGCCTCCTCCCTATCACCAAATAAAGAACAGAAGCTCATGGAGCTAGAGCCCAACATGGTAGAGGGTGCACCAGAGTTTGAGGTGGAGCAGATATTGAACTCAAAAAAGAGTCAAACGCAGTTTGCATTACCTAGTATCCTGGAAGGGGTTACCATCTTATGAAAATAGTTAGGTTCCTTACAAAGATTTTAAAAAGTGTTGGGAGTTGATTTCTGAGTTTCATAAGGCCAATCTCAAGGCACCATCACCATACACACCAATAAGGCTATTCTTGCAGCCATAAAACTCCCTAACCCACATAATAAATAAGGCCTATCCAGCGCTCCTGAAAGGGGTGGACCATGTTTATTTAGGAAAAGGTAATGTAAGGTCCTTAGCTCCAGCTATCAATCTGGACAGGGTCATGCACCCCTTTAGGTCAAAAAAGGGCAAACCCCAAGGCCCAGCCCCTCACCCAGATCTCTGACCTAGGAAATACCCTGGACGAGAGATGGGTGGTTTCTGCTCCTCCTTGTTTGCCATGCGTCTTTTCCCCATTCACACTTCAGCACACACCCATTTAAGTCTCTAAATCTGTAGGTTTTTATCTAGCTAAATCAAACAACTTCTTGCAGAATTTAAATAGTTTAAGAAGCTCTCTACCATGGTCCCCATTCCCTGCCCCCAACAGTTGGTTCACCCAGAAGTCACCCTGAGTATAAAAAACTTATCTAATAAGTCAAATTCGTGCAAAAAGTCAAAAAAGTGGAAAATCTGGGATTAAACTCAACACTTCATTCTGTAATTATAATAGTTAATTCATTTATTTGGAATTCAGAAAAACGACCCGAGAATAGCTTAAGGATGTCAATTGACACTATCAAGGGGAAATTAGCATTCAAAACCATTAATTAATGGAATCAAGATTAATAATTTCCCCCTAATATCATTATTAAGCTTAACAGCTCTCCCACTCCATATCCCGCATAAGACCCAGCACCCTGTTTAAGTCTAAGGGAGCGTCCCCTGCACTTTGAATGTATAATGTTCCCTTTTCACATAAAAAAGGGCTTGAAAAAGGCGGCTGTTCCCCTCGTCACTCAAGGCAATCTTACCCATGTGGTGGACAAACGGTGGTTGATAGACTACCATTTGTGGCTTCCTCCTCCTCCACCCTATTTAGCCAAGAGCGAGCTTTTCAAGTGAATTGGGAAGTGTGTGAAGAGGTTGTGGTGGGAAGATGCTGCTGGCCACAGGGTGAGGGTGAATGTGCTGCTCCAGCACCAATGTCAGGGCCACTGAGGTGGCAAAGTGTTTTGAGAAATCAGGGGAATCAGTTCCAATGGTCGTTTTGGGTCCCCCAATAAGGCAAAAAATCTTACTGATTAAGGGGAACCAAAACTGGTGAAATCAAATGTGGGAAATCATTCAATATCCAGTGGGACAGGGCCCCTGTTCCCTGGCCATGGGCACTTCTAGTCACCCGCCAAATGAAGCAATGCTGAACCAAGCATAATTATGGTGGAAGGAAAAGTTTAGTGCAAAATTTGAGTGGCAGTTGGGTGGCCAGTGGAAGGCCAATTTGGCATTGATCTAGTTGAGAGATTTCATTCTGCCAAAATTGGTCAGGTTTGTAACCCCTTCATTTATGCATTTTCCCTTATTCCCTAAGCCACAAAGCCTTAAGGCAACCATCCCTCACTGGTCAGTTGTCAGTAAATTCTTTATTTTAGTTTTATAACTACCCTTTATCCAACCAAAAAATTTAAAATTTAAGATTTATTTGAGGTATGCCAACCAAGGGATGGACATTACTGAAACAGAAATTCCAATGAAACAAACCAAAAATATGAATCAACCGCCCAAAATGAGCAGTAAGACACACAAAAATTTGAAAAATTACTTATCAGGTGGCACAGCAGAGAGCCGCTTATCCCACCATGGTGGAGGGGGAGGGTGGTTCATCAATTTCAGCTTCAACATTGAAGAGGCAGATCAATGCTGAGAGTAAGGGGTTGGGCATCTGCAGGATGAGGTTTGAGGTGAATTATATAATCATTGAGGTCATCATTGACAATTTGGGCCTGAAAATATCCTCTACTAGTTCAGCAAACTGGTGTTCCACTTGGATGTGGGTGTCAGGAAACTGGACAAATTTTGTGATGTTGGCTCTTGTGATGCATTTGGATGGGGAAAAATCTACCAAATCGATTACATACTTGATAGTGATGATGGCGTTTACTCTGAGTTGGTTGATTTCTTCTTCTGCAACAGCAGGGAAATCATGGGGGAACGTGGGGTCATGAAGCCCTTTTTAAGTTCAGTGACAGAGGCTGCCATGGCTTCCAGAGATGGTGACTTTCAGGTGAAGCCACCGCAGCCTCAGCTAGCTGTTGGTCACTCAGGAAAGGGGTAGCGGTGGGTTTGGGGATATTTTTTGGTTGGGAATAGGGCATTAAAGTCTGATTTAAGATAAGGTTATAAGTTAATTGTTTGGTCCAGAGGTGGGGCAATTTCCCCATATTTGTTCACTTCATCCAATAAGTCCCAGGGATTTTGGTTGACTAGAATTGATTTAGGGATACGTAGCTTCAGTTGATTAAGTTTTGGGTTAGGAAATTGGTTGGATTAAATTTGGGCCTAAGCCTGTGCCTGATTTGTTGGATTGTGAGAAATTTTTGGTTGGCTTGGATTTTGGTTGAAAGATTTTGCAGATTCATCAAGCGCTCAGCTGGAGGGGGTGGGGGCAGCCAAAATCCCCATTTGAACGCTGTTGGTGTGGCCACATGGGCGGAGTCAGTAGTGTTTGCATGGTTTGAGTTGTAACAACATACTTTCTTTGTATGGTCCAACTCATGGCATAGGGGGCAAACTGTGCGAACATTGTTGGCACAAGCCCAAATAGATGATCAGGTGAAGATGGGATATAGGCATGCGGTGAGATGTGCTGGGCCATGTTTAGCTGGTGGGAGGTAATGGCGTCTATTGCCCAAGGTGCAGCTAGGCGCTCAGCACCACTTGGGGCAAGGATTTGTAGGATGGGGTTTGTGCCATAAGTGGACAGCCCCAACGTTAACTCCTCATATAGAGGTTGAGGGTGGAGGTGTGAGGGAAGTTTTGTAAAGGTCACCACAAGTGTGGTATCATTGGGGAGACGAGTTCAGATGGTGATAATGGGTGAGTTTTTTGTAAATTAAGGGCGTTGCCGCTGCAACGGCTGCATCTTCTTCATTGGGGAAGCCAATATCAAAATAGCCCTTATAACAACAGAAGTTGATAAAACCCTCTGGAGTGGAGGTGGGTGTTGCAAGATCAATAATCGCTTTGTCAGCATACTAGAAGAGACTTCCATATTTGACACAGAGGCAAAAGCAGATATTGGATTGAGGTAGAGCTAGAAGGTGGGGGAAGGTTGGGTGGACTTGTGCAAGATGCAGTGCTAAGTCCCTTGGAGGGATGAAGCGGCCAGTTGTATTAGGTGGACTGGATGAGCCCATCTGCATGCTTTTGCCTGCTGGTTGGTAAACGCTAACAGCAGGTGAGCCTGTGGACATAAATGGAAAACTGATGTGGTATAGGTGGCAGTATTGATAGTTACTTTTTATAAAAATCACTTGAAATTGTTTCAAGCGGAAAGAAATTGATTCTAACCAAAAATTTACTTTTATTAAATATTTCTAGAGTTCCTCGCCTCAGCAACCCTGAACCGTGTTTCTTTGGTGCATCACAATTGGGCCCTAGTAGTCGTGCTCACCATATTGTTCCCTACATTTGATAACTGGAAATATCATATGCATTATCTGTTAGGGATATCCTCGTTTGCCATCGCTCTCTGGCAGAAAGATGTGTCTGTGATGTTGGAGATCCTATCTCCCTACTGGGCGAGGTTTTGTGACCTTGCCATCCAATTTATTACTTATAGTCCTCAGAAAATCCTGGCCCCAACAATGTACCTGATAAGTCTCCTGTTTCTGAATCTTTGGGGCCCTCAGGGGCCATTACAGATTGCTTGTCAGGTTGGTAGTTACAGTGGCCATCATCCATCATCCACAGTTCGCTTCCCTCCTGCCAATTTATCAAGTTGCTCAGATGGCAATGCCCTTGGCTTTCTGGTTTGTCTTATGGTTTCTCACACACCCCAACTGGCAGGCCAGACTCAATTTTCTGCCAGATCCATGACACTTTTCTAATGGCGTGTTGTTGACTTATTCTTTTAACTAGTCTATCTTGAGTTTTAAAAACACTTATCATTTAAAAGTTTTTACTTTAATTATTATAATTAGCAAAGATTACATATGAACAACAATTTTCTAGGTTTGAGCCTTTCCAGCACCTCATCCAACGCTCCCACCCATAATCTTTTAAAACCTTTAGCCTTGTGGATCTTGGCTGCTCTTTTAGGTCTTTTCATACCCATGAAGAAAGCCAAGTCTTTCCTTGACATGCTGGGTTCCTGACACATTGAATAGTTTTTGAATTAGATAATGATGCGAAATTCCCTCTTTGCTTTTTTGCCCTTGACAAAAGTGCTGTACCACTCCAATATGACCATCATCTTGCTATTGAATCAGCTGTCTTGTTTGACTGTCAACCTCTCAGAAAAGCTGCAGCTAAGTTAGTTGCATTGCTTTCAGAGGGTCTGCTCCCTCCTGCTGTCCTAGCTACTTTTACCACTTCAGGCAAGTATGTCCTCCAATTCCACAAAACAGCTCATGACTTAACCTTGAGTGTTGTGGTGGTAGCAAAGAACACTAAAGTTAAAATCACCTGTACCAACAGTGTCACATTTTTAGTTACAATGACTGTATTTAATATGAGCATGACCAGCAACTATATGGTGCTAGTTGTCAGACAATTGCCCTCCCAGCTTAAATAAAAGAATGTCTTGGGTCAAAATAGGCCAAAAGGGGTAAATTTCATACATTTACAAGTTTGCAAATATGATAAAAGCGAGTTAAGTAATAACAATTTTATCAGCCAAAAGATCATGGTCAATTTTCAATGGAACCCCACAAATTGGGGCACCACTTTTACAAATAACATATAGACAAATAGCATGAAGTTGGGAGGTCAAAGTGCCCTGACCACATGAGGGAATTTAGGGATTCCATCGGAGGTTTCTCCCCAGGTCATGCCCAGTTCAAAAGCAAACACCTAAGTGGGAATTCCCTTTTATAGGTTTGGTGGGGGTCCCCCAAGGTGCAATAATTTTATCTAATGGGGATTGGCTGAATTTTATTAAATTGTTACCCCACGTGTACATCTTGCCTAAAATAACTCCTCATTCATCATTCAGCCAAAGTAAAGTGAGGTTTCAAAGCTTTGATAAGCCAAATTTACATATTTCTAATTCAGACCATACTAAGCTGTTCCAAACTTAACTTTAGATTCCATTTGGCCCTCAATACAGTTTAAATACTGAATGGTCAAATATTGAGATAGTTCATTTTCTCTTTCTCTGTGGCCACACTAATAAAACTTTAAAAACTAACTTTTTATTTATTAATGTTTAGCCTCAATTTAGCAATCTAGTTGTGGAATCCAGTGGCAACTAGCAACAGCAAGTAAACAACTAGCTGGATTCCCACACTAGTTAAGGTGCTAAGCTTATACCTTATCCTCTCTTGGAAGATTTAGAATCCCATCTGGTGGATTCCTCCATACCCTTAGTTTACACCTTGGCCTGCACCTTTCTCTATGATGACAGGTCTGAGGAAGCACCTACTAATCCCCCTCCCCCTCCACCATGGTTAGCTAGCAGTTTGCCATTGCTAGCATGATTGGTTTTTTGTTTGGACTTGGTGCCATTTTCTTGTTTGGCATTTTGGTCGTTTTATTTTTTTTTATTTTACCTCTTGATAATTTATATCCCCTGGCCAGCTTACCTAAAAAAAATAAAATAATATAAATTTATTCGCTAAAAGGAGGAGTGGTAGCATAGTGGGGTGGTTCCTGCTCCACTCTTGGTTGGGTTTTGATTGAAACAGGTTTGAAACCAGCACAGTCTAAAAAACTTGGTATGGTATTTTTGTCCCAAAGTTGACCCGCCTCATTTACTTTTTTTCTTTTTTACATGATAAAGGCATTTCAAATAATGTTTTGTTTAACCGAGGCAAGCCAACCAGGGGACAGGCATTACCAAGTATGTGTGGAAAATGAAGATAGATAAAATTGGGCACCCTGGGGTACTCAGGTTACCCCTGTTGCCAGTGGGACTGCCAGGTATGGGGGGTTGGTGCGCTACTCCAAGGGGGTTTCCCTCATTATGGAGCAGGTGTGAAGGAAGGGGTCTGTGTGGAGGAACTGGAGTGGGAACCACGATTCTATGAGCGCCTGTTGCCTTGGCCTCATATATCCATAGAGCCAGGCTTGGAAGTGCTCCAGTAAGTGGACGTGGAACCTGTTGATAACCCCATGGATGGTTGGTACCGTGCCCCTGAACGCATCTAAGGCGATGGTGTGGATTGTCCACATTGCAATGGGTATCATTAGGGAGCAGAGGGTAGATGGGATTGGTGATTCAATCTGGAGCGTGAGGAGGCTTTTTGATATAGAAAATTCCTGC
>JAKSZP010005745.1:0-69659 GCA_022478985.1 Massospora cicadina | reverse complement strand
CTTATTTGTATGCATCTTATATATATAAAAACTATATTTTTATACCTTTATGTAGATTTATATACATATTGCTAAAACCACATATTGTATTTTTAATTCTAATGTAAATTTAGTTTTCTTTTTGTTACAATATTGTATAATGAACTATTACAAAACCTATGGTAGTATTCAAGCTATAATTAAAATTTTAACTTAAAAAAGAATATAAAAAAAGTCATTTTCATCAATATTAGTTAGTAATACCTCTTAAAAGGAAATGTCTTATCCTATAAGTAGAATTAAAAGCCCAAGCAACGCTGGGTTGATTGGTTAGTATATAATAGATATACAATAAGTTTTAATTTTATAGAGAAATAGCAAGGGGTCAAAAACAATATATAGAGATAGTAATATTTAATAAAAGTAGGGAAAAGAGCCACTTTTAAAAATACACTAATTTATGAAGGGAAAAGAGCTGGGGATAAAGTTTTTTTGGGAAAAAAGAAGCTTCTCAAAAAAAATTAGGAAAAAAGAACCTCTTTTAAAAAAGCTTTAAAAAGTAGGAAATAATTGAGAAATTAAGCCTACTCAATAAAACACTTTTTGAAGTCAGTGCCATATTTCAACTGACTTATAATGGGTAATTATAACTTATATACTCAGTACTATTTATTCTAAGTTGCTTATAGTTTATACTTGGACTAATCCAGACATAAGATATAATTTATATTTATGAGTAAATTCTATAATTCAGTTTAAAATATGGCGCCAACTTCAAAAAGGGTTTTATTGAGTAGGCCTAATTTCTCAATTATTTTCTACTTTTTAAAGCTTTTTTTAAAGGAGGTTCTTTATTTCTCAAAATTTTTTTTACCATTATTAAATTAAATTTCCTTCATTGGTGCGGTCATCCTCAGGTCAGCCCACCTTAATAAAAAATTAAACTCATCGGTAGCCATTTACCAATATAAAAAAATGATTAGGATCATCTGGTAAACTTTAAACCCACAAACAAATCTTTGTTAAAAATGGGTATCAAGAATTATTAGCCTAAAATTCTCTTTAAAACCTATTGTTCTGTTTACTTGCCTATTATTTATATAGGATACACTATCTCATGAGCAAATAAACAAAAATTACCAAACTTGGCATGAGATACCTTATAAAGTTTAGGAATGGTAATATACTTTTTAAATTAAATCATATGAATTTTAAGATCAGTTTTATACAAGATCTAAAACATGTATGTTTCTAATGGTGATTATATAGCAAGCTGGCTAAGCATTTTCATATTCATCTAATTTGATAGTTTCATTTCTTTTGATAAGTGATAGTCTTTGGCTGTTTTGTAAATTCAACCATTGGTTATTGCTAAGTGGTGGTTTGTTTTTTGGTTATTTAATGGGCTCAATAGTTCCAGGTAAGTAATTGATGGTCTAGTTAATTTTAACAGGCTTAATTAATTTTGGCTAAGTGGTTGGAAATTAGAATATTCAATAGGTTTAAAGTTTCTGAACTTATTGATAGCTATCTACCAATATAAAAACTAAAATATTTAGAGTCATCTCTGGTAAGTTATAAACACTGTAGCAAAGCACAGGTATTTGGATGCTAGTATATATGTGGAGAACTTATTATCTCTTAAATAAATGAGACAAAAATTTAAAATCAGTACAAATACTCTATAAATTTTGGGAACTGTCATGAACTTTCTTTTCAAAAAACATAACAAATAAAATAAAAGTTATATTTAAGATTGGGAAAAGTACAAGAATCTAATGGCAATTGTATCATTTCAGCTGAGCATTTTGATATTATTTGGTCTAATTCAATAGGTTCATAGGTTTTGATAAGTGGTTAGTAGTTAGTTGATTTAAAAGTTCAATTGGTTTTGGCTGGGTTATAGTTAGATTTTGGTTGATTCAATGGACTCAAAGGTTTCAAGTGAATGGTTGATGTTTTAGTTAATTTGATAGGTTAAATTAATTTTGGATGAGTGGATGGTAATTTTATATTGGTTCAATAGAATTTATTTCTTCATTTTATTGATAGACGTCTACTAATATAAAAAGAATTGATTAGAATCATCTAGTAAACTTTAAACCCACAAACAAATCTGTGTTAAACTGGATACAAACTAGGATTTGCTTAAACTTTTCTTTACAAAAAGTATCATTCTGCTTATTAGTTTATATATAGGACTAGTGGAGTTACCTGGCATTGCTCAGGTTTATTTATTAGCTTATTTGATCTGATTAATTTAAATTTTATATTATATTATAGCTAGCAGAACCTGGCTGACATTTTCCTGCATTTATTTATTTATATAAGAATGGATGGTTTTTATATAATCTAGAATCTATAATGTGTTGTGTAAAATTGTGTAAAAATGAAAGATGACTCATACTATTAAAGGTCCATTATTTTTATTGATATAAATAGATGATGAACTATGTAAATTTTTCATAAATAATTCATGTAAGATATAATATTTTTAACTATTAAATTTGCTATATAATTGAACCAAATTAAAATAATTGAAACTAATACTAACATCTAGCATAATATAAGTGGATAAACAATATTTTTGGTTTTCTGATTTGGCGTATAGATGTACAGAGTTTCTGAATATCCTACTCTGGAGCAAGCAACATGTAGTTGATTATGCAAAAAAAATGGAGTTTCTAAATTTAATCTGGCAACGTGCAGTGACAGCCTTTGAGCTTTGTTGATTGTCATTGCAAAAGCAAGATGCACAGAAAAGTGTAGTTGTTTGAATGTGAAGGGCAAATCAGTGGGAGTCATTGGAATGCGCAAAATCAGCACATCTTCTCCTTTACATTTGCTGTTAATAATCCTTGCTTTAATTATAATTGGCATCAGTTTTTTCATGGAAAGTCTGGTTCCATTGCACAAGTTTGGCAGGTATAGATTCTAAGGAGCAGTATTGGTGAGCCAACTTTCAAGGTTAATATGTGCAGTGGCATTCCAGGAGGCTCCAATTAATTGAGAAATTTGACTGGATAAATAACAGCTTGATCCTCTTCTGTAACTATGTCATTGGATTTGTATTCTAAAACTGCACCAGAAATTTTCAATTGAATCTTATAATTGATTTGATTGATATCATCATTTTTTGGAGCTAAGATAGCTCACTTGCAAAGCCAATTGTGATTCCTGAAGTTGTTGGCAATGTTTGTAAAACCTTCTTTTTAAGATCTTCAATTGATGATAGAAGTTGACACAAGTTTGGTGGGAATAATATATCCTGCGTTGCAGGATCAACCAGAAGTTTTCTATCACCTATATCCAAAAGTTACTTGGCAAATGTTTGTGCAGAAACATGTCTAAGTAAATGCACATGCATATTGGTCAATAGTGTAATTTTCTTCACATGTCACCAGAGAGCCAAATTCTTCAGGCATGCGTTCAGCTCACCTGCTGGTGTTGATCTTGGAACGATGGGCAAAGTTTGACAAAAATTAATGGTGAGCAGTATCAGATCTCTGCCCATTGGATGTTAATTGCTTTAGAAATCTTAAAGAGTACAATCAAGTGTCTCAAGTCCTTTTTTATGGGCCATGGTACATTCATTCTAAATAATGAGTTGGCATGTTTTTTATACAGTTGCCATTCCAGATATTTTTTAATGTTGTAAAGAGGATCTGCAGCTAGAATAAATTCAATGGTAGCTTGAGAGACAAATGTGTCATGTATTCTCCATTGAGTAAAGTTGCTGCAGTCCCCAATGATGCCACAGCCAGAGCAATCTCATGCTTCATTCAAATTATAGCAAGTATTAAATTGAGAAGAAATGTTTTTTCTGTACCTCCTGGTGCATCAAGAAAAGGAAGTCCATCATTTTCACCTCATACATTCTCCATAACTGTGTCATATCCAAGTCATTGGTAATTTCTTAAGAGCTTTTTCTGAGCCTCAACATAAACTTGTAGCATATTGACATCATATTGTTTTTCTTATAATACATCTTTTTTGAAAACATTGTTTCTCTCACATTCTGATGAAAATAGCCCAAACTGATTAATGATTTTATTATTAATTGACATGCACATATCCTCAAGTGTAAGAAGAGTGTTTATAACTCTCCTGTTCTCAAAAGTAATAGTGCACGGTGCACAGGCCCAATGCCAGAAAACTAGTTGTGAGCAGTAGAGTTACTAGAGCCCAGCAGAGAGTGCTTGAGCTATAATAACCTAGGTCAAGAATGACTATCATTATTTGAAATAACCAAAAAGGGAACACGTGGTGCTTGGAGTGGTTGGGTATAGGTGGCCCAGTTTGAGGGAACCTGGGCGGCCCATCAGTGCATGGGCAATAGATTTATTATAGTTGTAATTAAATGAGTAACATGGTGTGAGACCTCCATGAAGAGGTTCATGCATAGGATGGACTAAGATAGCATAAGTAAAATGGTGTATTAGTGAAGATTTTATTTAAGGGGGAAGTTGACCAACAGGAGAGATTGGTCTTGATATGAGAAATTTAGGAAAATTTGGTAAAACAATTAATTGATGGAAGTGGGTCTATGCTGAGGCGCACCAATAGATGCATGCTTTCATCAGGCAATAAACTGTACTTGATAATTGACCAAAATTGGGTAATTTATTGTAGAACTGGCTGACTCAAGCTGGAAATTTCAAAAACTGAATGGGTTTCAAGATCCTATTCACCTAAAAACTGAACCAAACCATTTTTATTTAATAAAAAGCTGGTTCATTTTAATGCACCTGCTGTTATGCAGGGCCAAACTTCTCTTTCATTCCTAAGACCAACCTGGCATATTTCACCTTTACCCAGCATTGATCCAAGGTATGCTTGAGGTCAGGGAGGCCAGCCAACTTCACCTTCTTGGCCTCCTGACATGCAGCTTTGTCACTTGTATTAGTCCTCATGATTATGTCATTTTATAGCCATGACATTACCCCCTCCTCCTTTTGGGGCTCCACCCCCCTTTAGGAGCTTGTGCCAGGGAAAAGTTCTTGTGGGATGGGGCTAACTTCATTACATCAGCGGTTTGCTTTTATTGAGATCTGGCACCAATGGGGAAACGCCTGTGGAAAGCTTTGATCAGATCTTGGGCATGTACACAATTACATGCTGGTACCCAACTATATCTGACTGTCAAATCCCTTTTTAAGATACCAGGTACTCAAGCCTTCTTTTAACTCAGCGGGAGGCTACTATTTACTCCACTTTCCAATATAGCACCCCATCCACAAGATAAGCCTTATGAATCTCTGGTAGGGCCCTCAAACATCATCAATTTTCTCTCATGAAAGACAGAAAAGATCCAAAACAAAGAGGGAAGATCTAGCTGATATGAAGCGTGGCCCTTTTTTCTAACAATGTAGTAAGGGCTAATCCTCTTTGATCCCAGCTTTTTGCATGGTTGCTTGATAGGAATGTTTCAAGCATCAAGAATAACAAGATCCCCTTCTTTTTACGCTGGACCCACTCATCACTTATCATCAGCGTTCTCCTTATAAACTTGCATTGCTGCCTCCAAACTTTGTAAAACGGGCCACCACCATGATGGCATCATAACCATCAGAGACAGGAAATTCCATAATGAAATCCACCAATAGGGAAATCAAGGCCCTTCAACCTTCAGAAATGGTACCAACAACCCCATTAGAGGTTGTCAATTTAGTTTCATTAGATTGCAGATCAGGCACTCTTTACAATACCATCCCATCTGAGCAATTAAGCTTTTCCAATTGTAAGTGCGTCAAATTAACTCCAAAGTCTTTGCTTTCCCAGGATGACCAACGGTAATTCCATCATGATGGTACCAGATGATTTACAGTTAAAGTGGTCCAGCAGGAACCCATAAGCGCCCCTGAAACCACACCATCTCATCCTTTACATGATAACCCCTGGTTAAATCATCCTAATTCAGCGCACTCTTAGCAAGTACATTATATATTCAGCTGATAACAGCTGAGAAAGAACTAACTTTCTAAACATAATGTACTCTTCCGCATTTTTCAGAGTTGCAAGCACTGGCCTGTTGGCCATGGAAGAGGGAAATTGTGACACAATCTTTCCCGTGGAATCATCAACTGGGTGTTATGAACCTCTACCTCCTTGGATTGGGAGCCAATGCAGGATTGCAGCTCAAAGCATCCACCAACCCATTCTCCTTGCCCTTGGTGAACTCTATAAAAACGCAAATTAGCAAGGGTCTCATGCCAACAGGTCTGCCATGGAGTTAAGACATGAGGAGCGTGGTAGTACAGTAAGGCATGGTGATCTTTACATACACAGAAAGGTTGGGAAGAGCCATGCAAGTGATGTTGCCAATAGGTTAGCACCTTCACCACTACTAGTAACTCTTTGTAATAAACAGCGTAGTCTAACTTGGGCAAAGACATTTTTCTAAAAAATATCCCACCAGATGCTCTATTCCATCTTTGCCTACTTGTAATAGGGCAGCCACTATGGCGAAGTTGGAGGCATCAGTAAACACAATGAACTCTTTTAAAGGATCTACATGGCAAAGGATGGACGTGGACAAAAGGGTGCACTTTACAGCTTAATCACATCCTCCAAAATGGGGACCACTGAAGTACTTTTGCACCACTGGCCTTATACAAGAGCGCTGCCACCTCAGAAAGATTGGGCATGAACTTCTTGAGGAATGTAAACATCCCCAAAAAACTCCTCAATTACTTGAATGAAGTGGGGGTGGCCACACACAAATTGCCTTCTCCTTGTCTGGAGTTATCATATGTCCTTGGTCAAACATGACGTTGCCCAGAAAATTGACCTGGCACATGAAAAATAACGATTGCTAATATTCAGCACAAGGCGGGCTGCCTTTAACCTCTCCACCACTTGACAAAGGTGTACTGCATGTGACTCATGATCAGGGGAAAACACCAGAATATCATCCATATAGGCAACCGCACATACCCCAAGAAGGTCTCCCAAAGCTGTATCAATATGGCGTTGAAAGATAGCAGGGGCATTCTTAAGCCAAAAGGGCATGACCCATAACTGGAAAATCCCTTTTCTGGTACAGATTGCAGTTAACCACTCCTGTCCCTTCTTAATCTGGATCTGATTGAACGCATTTAGGAAATCCAGTTTGGTAAAGACTTTCGCCTTCTCCACATATCATGCAATCTGTGCATCCAAAGGAATGGGATGGAGATCTGTTATAGTAACATTGTTTTGTTCCCATAATCTATGCAAGGGTGTAAAGTTCCATCAGCTTTCTCCACAAAAAGAAGTGGGGAGCATACTGGGGAGGCACGCTGAAAAATTGCACCTTTGGCTAACTGCTCTTTAACCCACACATCTAAAGCCTCCTCCTTCTTGACAGTCAATGGGTAAATGAAAGAAAGTTATATGCACCAGATCCATAATGAACTTGAATTTGCAATCAAACTCTGAGTGGCCAGTAGTGCATTAGCTGAAGCCTTAATAAATGAAGATTCCAACCCCTCCCAACAGGAAATTAGGGGAACCTTCAAAGAGGGCTTCAGCAATGGGGAAAGACTGTGAGGGTAAATATTGGCCAGTGGGGCAAATTTCCTTGAAAGTTGGCTTCATCCAAAGGGAACACCAAATTGTGACCATTCTATAAAGTGAGGGATAGGGTACTTTCTTTCAAGTTAGTCCTGACATCAAACTTTCGCCACCACTCTACACCCAAAGTAATGGGATACAAGAGATTTTGATAGCTTGGAAGTGGTTGGATAAATGATAGTCGCCAACTTAATAGTCCACTAAACCCCAAATTTTCAGCGTGGGGATACCTTGAGAAGCCCCTCCTCTAGCCATACCCCCTGGCAAGTAACTCAGCTTATGGTAGGTAGCTAGATTTTGGTCCATAAAATTTTCAGAGGCTCCAGTATCTAACAAAATAGTGGTGCTGATTTTCCAAAAAGGGGATGAAAGGGTAGCAGTTGGTAGAAAATAAACTTAATGATCTTTATTTAAAGCAGAAAACGCCAGAACTTCACCACCAAACTCTTCATCTGGCATTAGCATGTCTTCCTGATATGTTTTTGAATCATAAAATGAAGAGGGATAATTGGCCACTCTTACTACTGAGGCTACATATACTACCATATTTTCTGCAGTAACATAAACATTTTAGTATTGTAAACGTAGTTCCTTTTCAACCTCCCAAGTGCTGCAGATCATGATAGAAGTCAAGTGGGGGTTCTCTGGGGTAATTTGATACACAGGAATGGGTTCCATATTTGAGTCAAAAGTGAGCAAATATAGTTCAGATGTATACATGGGTTTTCATTATAAAACGCGTTTTTAGTTGTTAATGACCATAGTTCCCTTACAGCAATGGGTTGTCCGATGTTATCCAAGGCCATCACCCCCAGGCCATCTTTGAGGATTCCGCTGGCATCATCTGAACGTGGTGCCAAAATAAATTCCATTTATTTAGATCAATTTCATTATTTTTGGCAGAAAGTCAGCAAATCTCGACTTCTGGACCATGAAGCATACATATCCACTGGGTATGATCAAGAAGAGTGTGTACTTTCCAGTTGGAGGTAGCAAAAATAACTCTGAGATGATTCAACCTTTGGGAAAAAGAGGAAACAGTGGTGAGGCCTATTGTGGCTGACGCCCACAGCTAGTGCACACCATTTACACTTTGTGAAAATCCCACATAGAAAAAGTTCGTGCACATAAAAGAAAATGGTTGGTTGACTAATTTAAGTAGAGTGTCTATAACTCTCCTGTTCTCAGCGTGGTAGTGCACGGTGCACAGGACCAACGCCAGGAAACTAGCCACAAGTAGTAAAGTTACTAGAGCCCAGCAGAGAGTGCTTGAGCTATAATAACATAGATAAAGAATGACTATCATTATAGGAAATAACCAAAATGGGAACACATGGTGCTCAGAGTGGCTGGATATAGGTGCCCCAGGTTGGAGGGAACTTGGGAGGCCCAACAGTGCATGGGCAATATATTTGATTTTCGTTGTAATTAAATGAGTAACATGGTGTGAGACCTCCATGAAGAGGTTCATGCATAGGATGGACTAAGATAGCATAAGTAAAATGGTTTACTAGCAAAGGTTTTATTTAAGGAAGAAGTTGACCAATTGGAGAGATTGGTCTTGACATGAGAAATTTAAGGAAATTTGGGAAAACAATTAATTGATGGAAGTGGGTCTAAGCTGAGGCGCACCAATAGACGCATGCTTTCATCCAGCAATAAACTTTACTTGGTAATTGACCAAACTTGGGTAATTTATTGTATAACTAGCTGACTTAAGCTAGAAATTTCAAAAACTAAATGGGTTTCAAGATCCTATTTACTTAAAAACAGAACCAAACCATTTTTATTTAATGAAAATCTGCTTAATTTTAATGCACCTGCTGTTATGCAGGGCTGAACTTCTCTTGCATTCCTTAGACCAACCTGGGAATATTTTGCCTTTACCCAGCGTTGTTACAAGGTATGATTGAGGTCAGGGAGGCCAGCCAACTTCACCTTCTTGGCCTCCTGACATGCAGCTTTGTCACTTGTATTAGTCCTCATGATTATGTCATTTTCCAGCCATGACATCAAGTGATATCAGTGATCCATTGAAAATGTCTTTTGAATACTGTACATCCAGGCTGGGGTTGTCTCTGAATGCTTGGAAAGTATGTTTTGCTCATACTCTCTTTGTGTTTTTCATAAAATTTTCATATCAAAAAGCGCACAGGATGTCAAAATTATGGCAAACAGGGTTTATATTTGGTAAGCATGACATATTTCAGATGCTTCTGCCAATGTTGTCCTAATGTTGATCATTTTCTAGCAAACCAAGTGTAAAAATTTACTGATGGTTGTTATTGGCAAGCAACCCTAATAACCTTTTTACTGCATAGGTTCATTTTCCTCATGCACTTCATCACGTTGTATAGTAGAATGAATTAATAATCAATAATAGTATGATGACTATTATCTGTAGTTGAGTATGAATTATATTTCGGCCAATGCTCAGCCAGTATTCCTTAATAAATACTCATAATGTCATAATTGTAGGGATCTATTCCCTTGCTATTGTCCACCTCATCTTCGCTGCAATACCCTGGTGACAGTCTCTTTGGTTCAACACACAGTTGGCAGCTATCCTTGATTGTGACTCCTTCTTCTCTAGATCCCCGCTCAGATCTTTACTCTTTTCTCTAAGAGTCTTCCTTTTATTGCACACAGCAATAATATCCTTGAGACAGAAAAGCACAATGGAAGCTAATAATAGTTTACTCTTAAAACTATATCCTGAATGAACAACTTATAAATATAAATTTATAATATGATCTAATTATCTCCTTCTCTTTTTTTATTATAGTGAACCCTAGGGAATATATATAGTGGGGATTTGGTCGTCTAACCCTCAGTTGACTCCTATATAATGAAATGGCAGATGTTGCCATTAAGTCACCCATCCTCATCTCAGCAGCAATGGTATTCCCCATCCTGGCTAGGATTCCATCATTGGATATACTCAAGACCCAAAACGGAAAGAGTCAGAAAACGTGTCCCTAATGTTATCCTCTCAATCCAAGCAAACCAACAATATTTGGCTAGCGACCTGCTTAGGTAATGAGACTTATTATCCCTTAAGATAGGTTGCACACCAACAAAATAAATTCACTAGTTGCAGGCGGCATCACTTGCCTCAAAACTTGTTATTCATTCCCAATCAGTCAGTGATAAATCCCAACTAATCCCAATTGGTACACCTGATAGTTAATCACTATCAGATGCCCCTATTTTGTCAGAAACTCCACCCAATGAGATCTTAAGTAACCATACTGATTGATCCCTAATGGATATGACCAGCGAATATCCCAAAATCCCCCAAACGTAGTTACTTTAAAACTCAGGCCAACTGATTTCTGATTCACTTCGCCTTAGGAAATATTCCCCTAGCAATTCCAGGTAATCTAGCAGGCTGGGAATATGGGCATAAATCCCAACACCAAGTTTGAAACATGCTTCTCTGTACGTCTGACAAACTTGACCATCAATGGTTTTATTGCTTGAAATGATGTTAGTTCTTTGATCACATGAATCTGCATACACAAATAGTAGCATTCAGAATTAACTGGATGAATATTATATACTCATCCCAATGCACCAGTAGAAAATATGCCATTTATCAAAGAATGACTTATGCCTCATTTTCTTCTGCAAATTTTTCCATCTGTTGATTCTAAGCGTAATAGTGTGTGACTTTGTGATACACCAACATTTTTGAAAATTCATCAGTTGCACACAATTAGAAAAAAGAAGTCAACGTTGTGTTTGGTAGATCTTCAGCTCTCTGAGTTGTGTCCTCTTCCATGAAGTAGACTCATTGACCATTTTCAAAGTGAACACTGAGATCCATGACAGCAGGAAAGCGTTCATGAATGTTGAAACCAAGAATTTACCATACAGCTTCATTATTGCTAATATAACATCCCATTTGAAATTGTATGACTTCATTGATGGGTGCATTGGAATTAATAAGTTTGAAAACTGCCATATCGCTGCCTTTATTAACATATTTACATATGTATTTGATTGACTTAACTAAATTGCAAGACTCTACATTGATATGCGCATTGAATGATTTTGAAAGCATAGGAGAGTAGGAATTTATTTATTGGTTATCAATTTCAAAATTAATGTTATTTATTTTAGTATTTACTTTGTGTCCTATATCATCTGGTTTTTGTCATCTTTACAGCAAATAACCATTGCTACCAGTTTGTGTTTCTGATAATAGCTGATGTGGATACTTTATAGTTGTTTTTCCATTTTTTATTTATGGCAAATGTGGGTTGTTTAGTCCACATGGTCCATTAATCATATTTTTTGACAATTTGAAATAATTATGGATTTTTTTCTGGATTGAGCAGCTCAGCATTAATGATATCATCAATTTGAGTTAAAACAATTTTTTCAACAACCAAATTAAGATATGAGCATGTGGTAGACCTCTTTTCTGCCATTTAATGGAATACATTCAGAAGCGAGTTTCTCCATATATATGGATCTTAGTGATGAGATCAAATAAATGTATCAATTTTTGTTTGAAAACTCTTATTGTGAGTTCATGCCAATGGGATGGTTGCTGACCAGGCAGAAGTAAATCTTGAATTCAGTCCAAGATGGATTAAATGTGAATGTGATGAAAAAATATGGACATCTATATTTGGAACATATGTCAGAGCATATTGAGCATATTCATGCATGTGTCTTGAACTTCCTGTATATGAAGCTGGAAGTATAACCATTTGTCCAATGTTAGCAACATTTCCATCCTTTGCAATTGCATCTTGAAAATGAATATACTCTTCAACTCTAAGCTTTTATTGATTGTAACAGATGTAATTGAGTCATTTTTTTTGACTATAGCATACATATCAACAATATTGATGGAAAAGTTGATGACACTTCAAGATGTGGTTGGATTGTTGTGCTTGAATCATAATACAATATGCATAAAAATCCATATAACTGACATTTTTTGTTGTCACAGCACCTGTGATGGGATGAGTTTGATACAATTGAGATGATATCTGTCCTCTCCTTGCAGAAACAGTATTAAATATTGAAGTGCATTTTACAATCAGTGTGTTTCAGCAACATGTTGCTAGATTTTGATCTCATCTGCTGATAACAATATCTCACCAGGTAATATATGTTCTGAAAATAACAGCTTGTACCTCAGGGGCCATTAGAGCATTGAAGCATCTTTCATGTTCATTCAATGGCACTTTGTCTGCCCTGATAATGACTTTCAAGTCATCCTCTCTCACAATATCTAATGCAGATTTGAAATCTCTGACCAAATAACGTGCTCATGGAATAATGCTCATAATTCACCAATAATTTCCCATCTGTTGCTTCACTAAATGCACATCTTCAATTAATTTCCTTCTCCATATTGTACATAAAAATAAATTTGCAAAAACTGTAGATCTTCTTCAGGTACTAGAAGAAGCAAACTTATCTGATGATACACTTGTTCTTGCACTTTAAATGTGGGCATGAAATTATCAGATCTCACAATATTTGTTGCTCCAAATGATGCATTTAGAAGCATGAGGTGTAATTTTAAATATGCTCCTGAAAGTATTTGGACTCTTGAGTAGCTCCAGCCATGTAAGTTAGAAGTGGTTTTGGTGGCTCAGCCAGTGTTGGCCAATTGACTTTACCATTGGAGCAACAAATGCCTGGCATTTCTTTCTGGAAACTTCAAAGCATGACAATATAAGCACAATGTAGCCATTAGACCAATGATAACATTTTGATGCATGTTGTAATTGCAGTCTTTATCATAATTAAATGTCACTTTCTTGAGATTGATTCTCATTTTATATTATTTTGCTGTGAGCGTTCAGCTTCAAGCTGTGTATTTCACTCTTCAGGGTGTTGTAGCAGCTTTTGAAGTAGGAAACTTTTGCTTAAAGATCTGAAACTTATATATCATGCTGTTGAGATGTTTCAGAAGCTCTTGAAGTAGAGGCTCTGACTCACTCAGTTTCTGGAATGCGTCTAACTCTTCAGATGCTTCAGTAGCCATCAAGTAGAGGCTCTGATCTGTTCAGTTTCCTAGCATGCATCGCTCTTCAGATGTTTCAACAGCTTTACTGTCTGACCATTGCCGCGCATGTCTGGTTGATCTTCCAATGGTTGCTTTTTTAGGTGGCATTTTAAGTAATTTTTAGTATTTAATATTTGGTATTAGATTTTAAGTTTTGTAAAGATGCTCACTGGTGCATTTTTGCACCTAAACTCCAACAACTTGATTTAGGGGAAAGTTTCACCACTTGTAATAAAAATAATAAACCTTAAAAGGTTAATTTATTATACATTTTTTATTAAGTGCAGTATTGGGGGATGATAAGATAGCTCTATTTATAAGTTGATGCTTGGATTCAAATCAACTTGATGCTTGGACTAAGATAGACATCAAATTTAATATTAGCTTTGAGCCAAATTAGGAGAATGGTTGCCAACCTATTGGAGCTCTTGAATCTTGGCTCACTTTGATGGAATGGCTGATGGAGAGTCAAGAGTAGGTAGGACATGTCCGTGAGGTAATGATTTAATATATTTAAGCCAATCACCTTGGGGATATACCAACATCCATTTATATATAGACAAAATTCCTAAATTTATATTTATTACTATGTTGGCTCTTCACTTTTTTTAACTGACTTTGAAAAAGGAGAAGGTTCTCAATTTGACCTGTGTGTATGTTTTTTATTTTTTTTATGTTTGTTTGCGCATAAATATGAAAATACTGGACCAATTTGGACGATAATCTTCTTCAAAAATAGAGGATGCTCCAATTTAGGTCCCATTTTACTTTTGTAAGTATTGGTCAAGTATCTGCCCATTAATTTAGTAAGTAAAAATGGGCTTGGAAGCAAAAGATTTCAAGTCTGAGTATGTTCATTACTGGATGAACTTTATTCCAGCATTGGTGAAGCAATAGCTTCAAAGCACTTTTGATATGTCCTATGTCTGGGGGTATGCTCAAAATTCAGTCAGTATGAGCTCATAGCGGGATGAGCATAAATCATTATATATATAAAGGGTGGTTAGCCAAGCAGGTAAAACTGCTTCCACCCTAGCGCAGGTTTTGAGTTCAAAACCTGTACTGGCTAGAAACATTTTTGGTGTGGTATATTTGTCCCAAGGTCGATCCACCTCAGATACTTTATAAATCATTAAATATGGCTATTGTTTTTTCATAATTTGACCAATAAACTCATCTAAATCAAATAAAAATGAATTATTTTACATAGTGATCAATAAATTTATATAGATTGACTAATAAAAGCAACAAAATATAATAAAATGAATTACTGTAGATGGCAATCACTAAATCTGACATATGTTGACAAATAAAATCATCTAAATTTAATAAAATGAGTATTGTAAATGGTGATCAGTAAATTTAGTATAAGTTGACCAATAAAATCAACTAAAGTTAATAAAATTAATTATTAGTATATTTGTTTATAAGATAATATATTAAATATAATAATCTGAGTTTTAATTTTTATAGAGAAATAGTAAGGGGTTTAAAACAATATATGGAGATAAATTTTTTTAATAAAAGTGGGAAAAAGGGCACCTTTTATTAATGCACTAATTTTTTGAGGGGAAAAGAGCTGGGGATAAGTTTTTTTTTGAAAAAAATGAACTTCTCAAAAAAATTTTCACATTTTTTAGTTTTTCTTACACTTGCAATATTAGCTTTAACTATATAAATAGTTTAATTGATAAAATGTGGTTAAATAAAAGTGATTGTGACAGGATTTGAACAAACAACCTTACAAAACCTATGCCAAGAGCCAAAAGCTGAGTCAATTATGCTTTTTATTAAAACTCCATAGTTTATTTAGTAGATAACTTTTAAGAGAAAGTAAGAGGCAAGGGCAGAATACAGGCAATTTGGCCATTGGTAAAGGACTGGGAGTTTGAGATGCTAGAGTTCTAGCACCTCCAACCATTACTGATCAGCAATTGCCATCGCTAGCCATGGTTCTAGCATTGGTGGGCTTACAAGCCATTAAAATTATTAGTCAATTAGTTGCCTCATTATGTATGCTGAGCGATCTGGTGGGGAAAGCCAAACGTGCAGCTTTATAACACCTGGGGATTACTCACAAGAATTTGGAGATCCGTTGGAGCTGATCAGAGATAATCCAAATGGTCTTTGACACCAAACTCTTGTGGTGGGGGCGCTCGTTGCTCAAAATCTTGGCAACTAGTGCACAATGAATCATCCATACACAATAATGGTAGATGAAGGCTTGTAGTAGGATTGGAGCCATTCTCAAGGTTTGCATGAAAAATAGATCCTGCAATAGATGTATTTTTGTAAATGATTGTTTGCCCAATAGGATGTGTCACATCGTGGACCAGTATTTTTTGAACATGGCGCATTTGTAATATCAGTGGGCAATATCTGCTTCTGGTTTGGTGCATATGGGGCACTCCTTGTGTGGGTAATCTAGCCCGCTGTGCTTGCCCAATTTGAATGTGCAGATTAGGATCTGCCAAGTCAACAACCGCTTCTTGGCCATTACCAAATGGGAGTTCAGGCCCCAAAATCAACTCCTTTGTCAGGTAGTTGGTGTCATGGCCTTTGGTAGCCCAGTCATTTAAGATTCATGGCTGAGTGGGTGGGTTGCACTCAGGTTTTGGGAGTGGATCCCCATATTCAATTAGCATTGCTTGCACCTTATTTTGATCAACTTGGTGGTGTATTCATCAGCGATTTGGTTATGCTCCTCCCAGCTTGTTGTAAAAATCATTGCAGAATTATGGGCCTCAACATCCCTTTAGATTTAGTTGGCATCTCAGTCCATTCACTCGAATGAACATCCACCCTGGCGCACAGCCCAATTGCATAGTCACTAGTAGTGTGGGGTATCCTTTTGGGAGGGTATTTGCGGGTGGCGTGCCATCCATTCACATATTGAGTGGGGGGAGACTGGCTCTTGCCTAGTTCACGCCCCATGCTAGGGTCAGGCACCATATGTGCATTTGTATTAATTTAAGAAATGACTTCCCCATATATGCTGAGCATGGGATTTGAAGTCCAGGAGGCCCAAGCCTCCTTCTTTCTTCAGTTTTGACAGGGTTTCCAGCGCTATCAGCACTGCCTTTGCCTTGAACAACAGGAAGGTTTGGAGCATTGTCCTGATTTTCTTCTCTAGGTTCAGGCTCATTGGCAGCACATGGGTGATGTACCATGAACTTTGAGAAAATGAAGACGTTGATTGCCTGCACTTTTTTCTTCAAGGCACAGTCTTGCGTTCTTCCAGCATGCCATTCAGATTGATAAGCTTGACAATAGCTTCTGTTCAGTTTCCAGTACCACAGGTCCCTTATTGTTGAATAGTATCCTGAGGTATCAAATCATCTGGGAGTTCATGATTGGTGTTGTGTCAGTCAGTGGGATAAAGTTTGGGTTGCTGATCCTCATTACTGAGGTTTTGCCAAGTTGACCTTTGCGTTTGAAGCTAACTGGTATAGGTCTAGTACTTCCTCAGCGCGCTGGAGGTCAGTTGGTGAGCTTATTCCTACTACTGTGTCATTGGCGAATGCCAGTATTTTTAGTGGCATTTGGTTTGGGCGGACTAGGCCCCAGAGTTTTGCGTCCACTGCTGCCAACAAAATGTTGGCTGCAAAATTAAACAGTATTGGTGACATAGGGTCACCTTGTCAGAGGCCCTGCCTGACCAGAATTTTGTTAGTTATGCCATCTGTGAAAATCACCTTGGTTATCAGGACCGAGTATAGCGTTGTTATCCATGCTCAAAAAGTGTTGGGGATACCTACCGTCTTTAACGCCTCATGTAGGAATGACCATGCTACTTGGTCATATGCCTTTTCCATGTTGAGGAACATCAGATACCCCTGCTCAATTCCCCTCACATCCTGGAGTACGTTTTGGACTGCACCAATGCTGTCCCATATACTCCAGCCTTTTAAGAATCCATTTTGGGCCTTATGAGCGTGTGTGGTGCTGTTGCCATCAGCCAATTAGATATTATGCACATGAGCAGCTTATAATTGGCGTTTGATAGGCAATCAGGCGCCAGTTCTGAAGTTGATGTCAGAGTCCCTTTTTGTACAAGAGTACAATTTTGGTCTCTTGACCCCCTGGAATTTGCTGTCCATTTTGCAAACAGTAGTTAAAGAGGTCTTTTAGCTCTGGCATGATGCAGTCGAAGAATGCTCTGTATAATTCTGCACACATGTTGTCAGGACCTGGTGCTTTCATCCTTGATGACTCCTTTAGCGCCCGCTTAACTTCATTGACAGAGATTTTGGCAAATAATTTGGTTACGTCTTCCAGCGTATATTCTCCTAGTGCTGGCTTAGCCAGGTCAATTAGGGCATTTGTTGCCAATTCGCTCATTACTCATTGTCAGAAAAGTTCACTGTAGAATTGTTTGATCTCATGTTTGATCATTTCTGGGTCTGTAGATACTTACCCTTCAACTGTCTCCACTTCACATATCCTAGCCTTGGTCCAGATTTCCTTGAGGTGCGCCAGGCCCTCTTTGGTCATTGTCCCCACTAGTCTCTGATATTGGTACGTTGCATTAGTCCATTGCTTTGAGTCTTGCTTCATCATTAGGGCCCAATACTTTTTGTATGTTGTTTGGTATTTGCTCCACCAATCTTCGCTGTCCCACCAGTTGAGCTTCAGTGTCTATAATTTAGACTTCAGCTGTTTTGTGGTGGCTGTTTGCTTGTAGGTGGTCACTTTTTCAAATTTCATGCTGTCATGCTTCATCTTTGCTTTGATCTGAGTCCATCGTCAAGAGGATCTATCTCCAGGTGGCTAACCAGATATACGGCCAGTCAATCCAGTCCAGCATTGATCTTTTGGCGCCATTCCCCATCCCTCAGCGTGGCTGGTGCCAACTACCATTTGCAATTCCTTGGGGTTCATCAAGATTGATATCCACGCAGATGACCATGTGTTCACCTTTGGTGTTTATACTGACCTCACTGTTGGACATCATTGGCTTAAGATCTGATGAAACTAGGATGTAATCTAAGCATGATCCAGACCGTGGGGATCCAGCTGAGTCATATGACTATTGCGTTAAGTTGGATGGGTCATCGTCCTCTTTGTCAATTGTTAGGCACATCCCAAATTTGACTAGGTATTCCAGCATCTCATTGGCCTTTCTGTTGGGACGTTCTCTAGTTAGGAACATATCCCAGCTCACATTCGTCCAACAATTCAGGTCTCATGCTATTACTGTCATCACTTCAGATGTCACTTCTGAAAAAATTCCCAAAAAATACATTTTTCGTGGATATGAAGGGAGCGTAGACTGCCACCACTTGTATGCTCTTGACAGTTTCCCTGTTTGTAGCCATCGCTATCAAGATCCTTCTAGCATGAGTTTCCTCCACAAATCCCAGGTCTATTTTCTTACCCATTGTGACGATCACCACATGATCCATCCAGAGGGCTTGGTAGCCTATTTGGCAGGACCACGGGTGGTTTGTTGCGTCATGGATTGAGCTCAGCACCATTTCCTTTTGGTTACCAGCTTACATTTCTGAAATAAAAATTAGGTCAATATTATTATTAGTTTTTAAGTGATGCATTTTCCTCCTCCTTGTTTGTATGCTCGTCATCCCCCAAGCATTTATGGTCACAATCCTCATTTCCAGCTGCCTGACCCATGGATATGAGGATTAGCATTTTCTGGGCTATGGATCAAGTCGCATACTGAGGTTTGTTTGTTGGTGGAAGATGGCATTGAGGGTGGGCGAGGGTTATTGCAAAGCTTGTAGGTCCAGTTGGTCAGAAATTGGATTATATTCCCGGGCATCCTGTGCACTGGGAATTCAGTCGCCATCCCTGTCTCCTTATTGATGGATAATGAGGATGGTTTTATAATCAGCTCCAAGTGCTCCTTGTCCCCTTCTGGCAGAGCAGCAGATTCCCCCTCATCCAATGTTCAGATTCTCACCCTTAATTCAAGTTGTCATTTGCTCTTGCTTTTTTAGATGGTGTCCATCCGCCTGACTTTGCCAATTTCGTCACATCAACTGATTTTTTGCCAGCCTCCTCAGGTTGCTTTGCCAACAACTTTTGATTTGATTTTGCATTTGTTTTCAGCTTATCAGGCTTTGATTTTGCTTTATTGGCGTCTTGCATCCATCCCTTCTTGGGGGATTTCTTCCAGATTTGTTTTTTGTCACCTTTCCTCCTCACGGATTGTCCATTCTTCTTGGGATGGGCGTGGCTCCATTGGCTCTGGACCCATTTCTTCATCCATTGCATACAATTTGGGGTTTGGACTATGAATGGCTCATCATCCACTTCAAGTCGCTTGGCCACTTCTCGCTCCCATGCTTCCCTATGTGCCAAGTACAACTCTTGTTGTTGGTGTTTTATGTCTGTGACATCTGTTAGGTTATGTGGGATCCATTCCCAGGCTTTTGGTCGAAGGAAAGTCTTGTTTCTGACCTTGGTGACCCCACTGATGGGGTCATATTCATACTCCTGAGTTGTTTTACCTTTGCGGTAATGGCATTGAGCCATTGCATAGCTGGTCTGGTAACAGAACTGGCATAATTGTTTGGCGTCTTCTTGTTTGACATACCCTACCCTGTTTAGGCCAGGCAGGCAGATGAATCAGGGAAGTTCTATTTTGTTCAGCTTCATCCAGGTTGTCAGTTCATAGAGTGCTTCCGCTGTCTGGGGGCAGAGGCACTTTGCGATGTAATCACCACCAGCTTTCCAAAATTTCGTACTTCCCCATAGTATGATAATATGGTCCAGATTGCTTTGTGCACCCACTCCCTTTCACAATTGGTTGGGAGGTTTTGGAAAGTTACCCACCTTGCTGTTTGGTTGGCGTATCTGGTAAGCTCCATTTGCAGATAAATTCCCTTGTATTTGATCCTGATCTCAAGGAGTTT
This sequence comes from Massospora cicadina, assembly GCA_022478985.1. Lineage (NCBI taxonomy): Eukaryota > Fungi > Entomophthoromycota > Entomophthoromycetes > Entomophthorales > Entomophthoraceae > Massospora > Massospora cicadina. The sequence continues at coordinate 49,217 of JAKSZP010005745.1, read as the reverse complement.
CTTGCGGTCCAATTCGCCTGGGATCGCTATATTGATATACCACCATTCAGGTACCCAGTGATGGTCAAAGTCCCCTCCTGTTAGGACTTCATTGAGCTCCTGATAAGCCAACATTATCAGGTTGGACCATTCCTCCTCCTTCGCTAGCTTCAGGTGGATATGGATAGCATCCTTTAGTTAAGATTTCAGTGCTTTGCAGTCCATAAAGCCTCCACTTATTAACTGGTGGATATATTTGATGTGACTTCCTGATCCATTCCAGGTGTTGTCATCAGTATGCGCTGCCACTGCACTGTATAACTTGGTTTCTGCACTTGGCTTTGGCACATTGGCGGGGGTCTTCCACTTCAAATTCCAGCTTACCAATTCATCAAGGCTGAATCCCTGATTGAGAAACGCTTTGATTTGATGAATGCTGATACCTTGGTGACTGATGCTCTTAGCCATTTGTGCTCTTATCTCGAGATTTTGCCATTTAGGGCATCCATTGGTGAGAAACCCAGTCAGTACCACTTGAGGGCAGATTACATGCGCACGTTGGGTGTAGGTATTTTTGAAGGACCTCCAGCGTAATCAAACTACACTGGCACCAGTCCCTTACCATGACACTATTCCAGCCCCCATCTGTAAATATCTGTGCCATGGCTTCTGGAACTCCCACCTTGCTCCATTAGAATGCTTCAGAGGGGGTAAAATTTTGGCAGCATACGGGGCAGCTAGTGTCAGTTCCAGGAAGAATTGCTTTCCAATCCCAGATGGATTGATGCAGATCCCCACATTGAGCCATTCTCGGCCCAAGTCCAGGGTTGTGACCCCTTTCATCACCATTGCCACCTGTGGTGAAATCTCATGTTCCATCCATGTTTGGGCTGACTTGAGGGTGAGTCCCACTGCATCCCAGTCTGCAGCTTCAGCAATTGTTGCAACGTTGTGCCATATTTTCCACTTTTTGATAGGGAAGAGTCTTTCTCTAAGGGTTTCATGAATTTGTTTTGTCACCCCCAGATCCGCCCATTCATGCACTAAGTACATACTGGATCCTGATCGGAGCCAGTATTCATTTTTATTGGCGTGAATCTATTGGCATACCAGTTAATGGCCCCTTCCAGCGACCAATCCTGGAAAGGTCCCCACTTCACCACTTTTTCCTTCGTCCAGCCCACTTTCATCAGGTATGATGCAGTGGCTGGTGGGATTCAGGTGTACAACCAGTGTAGTGCCTTGGTAGCCTTGAACCTAGCCATGATACATAGTAGTGCCTCCTCTGAGGAGAATGTAGTTTATACCATTCCAGTGCCATGTCTACTAGAATGGTATGTCAGGACCATTAAATGGCAGTCAAGATGTTTAGGAATCATTTCACATATTCAGCTAATTTCATTGGGTTGAGACCCAAGATCCCAACAGCTTGAGCGGATCACACTGTTATACCAGCCTTGTTATACTCTATTGTGTCTAAAAAGTCAATGCCAGCATCCATCCAGGCCTTCGCATCTGCCAGTTTTAGATCTTCACATATTGCAGCTTTGATCAACATGTTCCCCATGGGGATTTTCATCCATTCCAGGGCATAGTTGGTCAAAACCAACGACACCTTGAAGAGTACTGCCATGTTGATTGAGATTTGGGTTCAAGCCAGCATTTGTCCACTCTGGCGGAAAACTTGTGGTCTCACCAATTAGCCACAATGGCCCATTTGATATTTTTGGAGACCCATTGAGTCGCCATTGAGTATGGGAACTGGAGGGCCTCCCATTGTTTGATTTTGTGGGCCAACACCCATGATGCACTAACATATCTGTCTGAACTGGGTATTTCACTGGAGCCCTGGCCACTGACTTGATCACTGTTGGGGTTTCAGCCCTTTCTGGTAGCACTTTTACTTTTTTTCCAACTTTTCTTGAGTGTCTGATCCCTCAGATTTGGCCCCCAATATAGCTTCACCCCCATCAAGGTTGGTCCCTGATGATTCATACTGTTTTAGCGAAAATTTTTTTGCTATTCTAGCTCCCTCTGGTGATTTAAAATTGTTAGTGATTGTTCCATATGTCCCATTTAGATTTGGCCATCAATTATTGGTTTAGCTAGCTCCCACTGTTGACTTGAATTCATCAGGGATTACACCCAATGGTTCATTGGGGATCATGCCCAACAACTTTCTCAGGCTGCCATATTGATTTTGGTCAGGGACCGTTCTCCCCCAAAAGGCTTTGTTGGAACTGGTGCCCAACTTCTCCTTCAAGAAAATACTCTGAGCATCTTTGGTAAGTTTCTCAGTATCAGCAGAAAACTTTTTTGCTGTTGCCCTGTTGATTTGGGTAGCTGATTTTACTTGGTCAAATATGAGTCAGTTTCAGATCCAACTAATACTTCATCCAGATTTTTTGGGGTTTCCAAAAATTGTTTTACCCTGCAAGGCCCCAATCCCCTCTACTGATTAAGGTTTGGTGGGGAATGTCCCTGACCCACTGTTTTTGGTGTTGCTCCTCACTCCCCAAGGGTAATTCCTGTCATCTGGTTGTTGGTGGACATTAATCCTGAGGAGTCAGTCCTATTATCTACACCTGTCTCATGGGTTTTTTTGTGACCCCTCATCAATTTTGAACATTTCTTTGTCATTTGTGTCACCAAATTATTGTTTGACATGCACAGATTGTCCAGGCCTTCCCCGTTATTTGTTGTATGAAGGCCTAGGCCAGCAGGAAGTCCATTTGATGGTTCATCCATCATGGCGTACTTCATTATTTTTTTTATTGGCACAATCAAGCCGTCCATTTCTATGTGCTTTGCACAGATGGGCGGATTGACTTCCTTATGCTGGGTGGTTTGGCCGTGGTGTACTGCTCTATAATTGCAGTACTCACTGGCAGGCAGATACTCTCTCTATATTTGGTCTAGTCACTTTTGAATTAAAAGTGAAGTTTGCTGAGCCAATTATGCTAGAGGAGGTATGTTAAAATCTTGGGCTTTGTTGGCTCGCTTTTAGCCCTGGATTTCAACTGCACAGATTCATGGATCCTTGCATTGATTATTTGAATGAAATTGAGTAACTGGGGGTAATAAGATATGAAGACTAATAATAGAGTTAAATCCCCAAAAGCCATGTTGAGAGTACTGTCCAATGCTAGACAGGTGCTCTTTGTTTTGAAGATGTTCTTGTACTGGTAGGGAACACTTTCCTTATTCCCTTCTCACAGAGCCAAGCGGAGATTTTAATATAATCAACCTAAGGATATCTGATTCTTGCACCCTTTCTAAGAGTAATGTTAAAACAACCAATGTTTAAACAATAAAGTTATTGTCAATATGAATCTAGTTTCTATTAATAAAATATTTGGGGTTTTTAAAGTTAGAATCAGCACAGAACTTTTCAGCTGTCTGATGAGAATATTTGTGCTCCTATACTGGTTTTGACCCTCAGTGTTAGGCACCAAATCTCATTGGGTACCGTTGCCTTGGGCTTCTTAGGCAGCGTAATCCTTGGGCGTTTGGCGGACCAAACAATTGTATTAGGTACACCAAACCAATTGTTTTGGCTGATGATGATTCTACTCTTCCTCCAGCATTTGAACGTTTGGGTAGTTTCCAACAACTTCAATTCATTCCACTCTAAACAATACCCTATAATTTGAATATCAGGTATTATCCCAATATTAAATTATTGCTTAATTTCATCAGGGATGACGTCCAATGAAATTATCATCTGTTGGTGACCTCAATATCATTGAGGATAATGCCCAATAATAATTCATTAGTTGGCGACTTCTAATATCATTGGGGATTCTGCCTGACAATATTCTCATCAATTGGCCACTATTGTTGACCCTATACAATTATAACCTAATCGTATAATCTCAAATTTGGTCAAAGGGTTGGATTATGTGTCATTTTTTTAGTACTAGATGATTGGATTATGTGTCATCTGCAATTCTGACAAGGTTTTTAAAATCATTTGTTTTTTATCCAAAGTTTTGATTTAGATTAACTTCTAAAGAGCCAAATGCAACTAACCACTTAACAAAACTATCTAAAATATTGAATCAACCAAATATCTAACTGCTCAGCCATAACATTATACTGATTACCATCAAAGTATATATATGATTTTCAGTTATAAAATATAAACGTTTTAATTTACTATGAAATACTAATTTTTAAAATTCATAAACCTTCTTCATGAAAAAAATACTTATATGTGCCAACTTTCATGGTAATTGGTTGAACAGTGTCTAATTCTAAAAAACACAAACAAACAAATTTTTAACATCCATTTATATGCATATAGATTTATTACCTCATGAGCAAATAACCAAAAATCACCAAATTTTACACAAGTACTTTATAGTTTGGGAATAGTAATATTCTAGTTTTTCATAAAATCATATAAATTTTAATAATAGTCCTATATAAGATCTAAAACATATATTTCTAATGGTAAATGTATATCAATTTGGCCAAGCATTTTTATTCATTTAATTTGATAGTTTGATAGGTTTTTTAAGTGGTTGGTGGTTTTTAGCTTTTTATAAATTCAACAATTGGCTTTTGCTGAGTAGTAGTTTATTTTTTTGCTGATTCAATGGGCTCAATAGTTTTAGGTTTGACTGATGTTTTAGTTAGTTTTTTGGGCTTAATTGATTTTGGCTAAGTGGTTGGAGGTTGGAACATTCGATAGGTTTAATAGTTTCAGAACTTATTTATGACTATCTATCAATATAAAAACTAAATAATTTAGAATCATCTGGTAAATAAACACCTTATTGAAGCACGGGTATTCTTTTAATTATAAAAGCAAGTGTGTATGTGTGTGTGCATGTGTGCAATGCCAGCTAAAATTATGACATTTAGAGCTTTGAAAATTTGGATATAGGTGGGTGAGAGGGGGTTCATATGCACATTGAAGCCAGATTATTTATTTTATATAGAAAAAAGTTTTATATGTAAGAAGTGTAAATTTTATATGGTTTTATTGGAAATCAGTATATTGTTACAGCTGAGAATTAGCAATTGGCTGATTTGATAAGTTAGTTGGTTTTGGTAAGTGGTTAGTGATTTTGGTTGTTTCAATACATTTAGTTTTTGTTTACAAAGCGGTTTTTGATTGGTTGATTTGGTATCTAATAGTTTTAACTAAGTGATTTAGTGGTTTATCTTAATCTTAATATATATAAAAACTGTTGTATATATATATGGAGAATATATTATCCTTTAAATAAATGAACCAAAAATCACCAAATTGGTACAAATACTCTATAAATTTAGGGGACCGTCATAAGCTAATTTCAAAAAACTATACCAATTAAAATAAAAGTTATATAAGTTTAAATAAAAAGTGATTGTGCCAGAATTCAAACAACTAAGCTTTATAAAATTTAAGTTGAGACAAAAGCTGAGCCAATTATGCTAGGAGGTATTTGTAAACAAAGTAGGTTTTTGATTCAAAGTTTTGCTTTAGATTAACTTCTAAAGTGCCAAATGACCACCTCTACTTAAAACCATTTGATAACTGAATCAATCAAATACTAAACTGCTCAGCCATAACTATATAGCAAATACTATCGAGAATATATAGGTTTTTAATTCTTGTATATAGAACTTTCTATTTTACTAGAAAATATTTTTAAAATTCATAAGTCTTCTCCATAAAAATACTTATATATACAAACTTTCATGGTGATTGGCCAAATGGTGTCAGAGACTATAAATCACAGATATACCAAAATCCATATATATATACTATTAGCCTAGCAAAAGAATGTCATTTATGTTCACATTTATTTTGTAGTATTAAGAAAAGTAGAGTCAAGGATCGGGTTTAGCTTGAGTTCTTAAGTGTAACTGTCAGGTTGAACTGATCATTACATTTTGACTCAATATTTGGATTTCCAAATCTCAAGTTGAAACTTTTTAGGCTTTTGCAGCTCATATGGGGCACAGTGCTGGGCTGTGCCCCTTGTTGAATTTAGGATAGGAGAAGCTCACTTGGGTGCATTAAAACCTAAATACCAACAAATAAGAGGATTAAACCACTCAATATAATAAATTATATAGACACTTAAAACTAGAAAGTTGTAGGGTTTTTATAATTTTATTAAATGTCATGGGGTAAGGAAAAAAATGAACCTTATCAATATCTGACCATTAGGTATTTAAAATGGTATTGTAGGTCAAAGGAGATTCATTGGTAAGTTTAAGATAGCTTATAGCAGTCCAATAAGGAAATATGTGAGTTAAGCCTATCAAAGCTCAGAAAACTTGCTTCAATTTAGCTAAATGATGGATGAAAAATTAGTGATAGCAATATTTACCCAGAGTAACAATTTAATATATTTTAGCTAATCCCCATTAGCTAAAATTATTACACCTTGTGGGACCTCCGCCAAGCCTATAAAGGGGGGAGTCCCTGCTTAGGTGCTGTAATGGAATTGGATGTGGCTGGGGGAGAACCCTTTGATGGATGCCCCAAAAATAGCCCACGTGGTAGAGGAATCCAATTACTTTAATTCAAGATAATAGCCTATTTGGTATTTGGAGAAGTGTTGCCCAAATTTGTGAGGTTCCACCAAGAACTGGCCAGGATCTTTTGACTGATAAAATTGTTCATATCACTTAAAACATCCTCATTATTATTGGAAACTTGTAAATTTCTGAAATTCTCTAAATCAGCCTATTCCAACCCAAAATATTCTTTTCTTGGAGCCATGAGTATAAATGTTCAATATCCCTCCAAGCTATTCTTTATGCTCTTAGGAGCCTAAAGAATAGTGCAGTAGGGGCTCCCCAGGAGGGTGATCTTAAAAGGTTAGGCCTGCATGATTCTGAACTCAGTTCAGAATTCTTTCTTGTTTCCCACTCTCATGTGGGTCTCTCAGGTAGCCTTGAGGCCACTGCCATGTTTAAATGACTTAATAGAAGGCACCTACCCCAAGGACAAGGCTGGGTGGCAGAAGGTCCAGAAGGCTAAATCTTCAGGCCCTTCCTGACTTAAAGAACACCTTGGACTAACTATGGGTGCAAGAAAAATATGCCCAGGTTGGTACAAGTGAGGTTCCAAACGCTCAGTCCCTTGTTTTGGCTCACGCATTAAAAGGATGAGCTATCTAATGAATAACAATGGTATGATCTGGTTAATTGGGGAATGGGGGTTTAAAACCTGTTCCATTTTTGAAATTATGAGCTCAGGTCAGGTACAACTTCAATTAATCACTCAAGTAGGACCATCTTGAAGTTTGCTGCCCTTTTGGACAGAAGCATGCGCCTATTGGTGCATTAAGGCTTGTGACCACTTCCGCTGACCCAGAATTTCCCCAAGTTTGTTCAATTATGTTTGCTTGAGACCAATGTTTCTCATTGGTCATCTTACCAATAAGCCCTTTGTCATTCTCTTTTTTCTTTATATGTGACTTGGTCACACCTGTGCGTGGACCTCTTTGAGGAGGTCTTGTAACGTTTTATCCATTTTATTTTATTAAAATAATCACTGCTTCAGGTACACCGCTGAATCTTCAAGGTTCCCCCAAAACCTGGTTACCACTGCACTCTACCCCTGTACCTAACTCAATTAGTAACAACCCTTTGGGCACTGCCAAGTTCTGAAGATTACTAGAATCTTTTTTACTTTCACAGCGCTCAACACCCTTGCCATATGTCTTCTTAGCTCCAAATCCCTCTATTGGGCTAATCTTATTATTATAACGATGACTATTAGTTCCCTTACGTTGGTCCTGTTCACTAAGAACCGCCACGCTGGGAACCAGAGAGTTATAGATACTCTATTGACAGCCACCCTTGCCATGTCTTACCTGGTATCCTGCGGTGAATTTATTTTTGTACCAAAGCAAAACTGTTGGATCTGGGCTTCGATTGGAAGTGCTAAATCCTCTAGGGTTTTTAATCCACTGGGGTATTTTCCTCATGTCACTCATGATGCCATTTTATTGGGATCTAAATTCATTTTCATGTTTATCTCATTAATAAAGACATCAAGCTGAATTATGGGCTGTAATCCTCAATTACCTGTGTCGTTTTTCTTGATTTTGCATTTCATAAACTCAAGATTGAATTGGTGAGTATGAGCCAAAACACTTACCATGAGGGAACCTTATACCATACAATCTTTTGGCGTCCATCCACCAATTCTAAGCTAAGATAACGGTCAAAAACTGGGACGTCTTTGTCCGTTACATTGGGAGTACTTTAATTGAGACAAGCATTCATAAGTTGTCCATAATTAGGAGCTTTAGCGAAGATAGGGTACGGAGTCAACGTCTTTCATACTATGTATGTCAGCGGAGTTAATTAAGTTTGGGCGATGTTTTTATCAAATATTGTGAGGCAAAAGTTGAGAAATAAACTGGATTTTGTAGATTTTACTACCGTGGAATCTTTATGATCTCCAATCATTTTATGCATTCTTGTTTGGTTTTTGTTCAAAGGATGTTGATATCACAGATCCATTTAACGGTCAGCCCATTATGAGATATTAACTCATGACTCATTGAAACTTACAATTTAACTTTAGGATAACGTGAGTTCATGACCAAGTGTTTCTTATAAGCACAATTGTGTTTAAATTACTGCATTATGAACTTTAAGAAAAGATACATATAAGTGTCTAGGAAAAGGGAGGTTTAATTCCGTTTAGTTTTGTCATTGTGAAGCTGGTTTAAAGAAGAATGTGATTATAACTTGGGTGTAACGGTATTTAGTAGATAATCCAAAAGGATTGGGGCACAGCAGACCTAATGACTTTAAATATGGACGCTAGATGAGTAACATGAGAAGAATTATTGTTCAAAGTCCTACCAAATTTCTTATAGCAATCCAAATGGCTGCAATAGGGGCATACCGCAGTTCTTACAGCTGCAACTATCAGGTCTGGAAAGGCAGGGTGGATGATGTATCCATTAGGTTATGTAATTGGGAATTCTAGATACAGATTATATAGTAAGAGGACGCCTGCTGGACATCGCGCCAAATTGGTAATGGTTGTCTAGGAAAACCATTGTTGCAACTATGCACAGAGTAGGTGACGCAATGACAATCATAATTGGGGACATAAGTACCACAAGCTCACCCATGGCACAGAGTGTCTCTGATCAATAGATAGGAGTGCTCTATCTACTAATATTAGTATCATTTTTCAGAAGATGACGTGAATTTTTATTTTAATCAAGGTAAGCTGACCAGGGGATGGATGATGATGTTAATTGACAGATTGATTTAGGAGATTATTGATATAGTGTGGAAGCAGATCCTAAAGAAAGTATAATAAGGGAAAGTTATAATTATAGAAAGGGAATGTAAGAATATAATAAAACTAACAAGTACCCTAAAGAGGGACTGTTGTCTTTATAACAGGGGAGGAAGAATTGGAGGGGTGTCAAAGCACTGACCTGGATCTGGTTTCTGAACAATATACTTACTGATTGAGTTAAAGATTATTATGGGTTAGAATAATATTCATAAGTTATGGATAGATCATAAGTAATCTTGATATTTTGTGTTCCAGATTGGTGGAAAATACTCAAGTCAAGAAAAACAATTTCATCCAGATTTGTTATCATTAGCATATCATTGCAGCTTTTTTGCTTGTATTTTTTCTAACAGAGAGATCAAATAGAGTATTCTTATGGGTGGATTATATGATCTGAGGAGTCAATCTGCAATCCAGCTTACCGGTAATGACCCAATCTAGCCTGTTTGACACATTTGGGCTTATATAATGTTTGAGGTAGATTTAATGATTTCTTTTTGCATCTTTTGGTTAACAAAGCTGTGATTTATATGAGCTTATGATACTGCAGGAGGCATTCTGTATTGGATTACCTCCTTAAAAAACTTTAAATTATCTTTGGTAAGATAGAATAATAAAAGGAGGGCAGAGAGGGAGGATTTTTCAGATCAAGGAAGTAACACATCACTAATCTACCATATAAGCCAAAGGATTTATGTGAGAAAGAGGAGCAATGGGAGGACTGGAGTTTTTTTCTCCTAAAGAGTAATTGTCACAGTCCAGGTAAAGGTGCTGGACATCAGTACTTACAGGCCTAATTAAGACTCATTATATTATCAAAATGATATTTTAGCAGTCCAAAACTCATAAATCCTGGCAGACTGATGACTTTAGATAAGACATGATATCCCTGTTTATACTGCTTCAAGTTAAGCCATGTATTGCGACCAGTTGTAGATAATTTCATGCAGCGCATATAAAGATCATAGCATTAACTTGATCACGTTGGCATGAAAACATGCCTTTACAACTCTTTCCATGTTTGCTAATATTATAACGTTTTCCTCTAAGGAGCCTTTTAAAGATGTGTCTAAGCTTTTAAATATGGAATTGAGTGTTCTTCTGTGTTACAAAGATTCTAATTCTGTATATTTTGCCAAATGTATCTGCAGTGACATGTCTTTCTATTTAAGAAAGGATTTTGTATGAGGAGGGGTGGTTCCTCATATAAAAAGCAAGTGCCCCCTACACCTTTTCTGCAAAACCACCATGTCCATCAGAGACTGTGGAAAGAACCAATGGTGGAGATTGAAGAATTTGACATGGTTCAAGTTGGCAAGAAAAAAGTTGGTAAGATAATTAGCAGGCCGCATCTAGTGAGAAACACTATAAAAATGTTATTAATTTCCCACTTAAGTTTAAGTTGGTGGATAGTGATGAATTTTAGGGTTTTTAAGCTCGCTGGTGCTATTTGGGCCTTAACTCCAACAAATGGGGCATTAAAAAATACTGAAGAGAATAAAAATAAATAAACATTTTTATCTAGAAAGTTGTATTTTTTATAGTTTACTAGTGCCATGGGGAAATAAGAATGAACCCTCTCACTATCTAGTAGTTTTGAAAATAAACTATATTAAGGTTTGAAGCAAATTAAAAGGTAAATTTGGAGTGCTTAGTACTGACTGAATTAGGGAATATGTGCATTTAACCTATTAAATTGCTGGAGACTTGCAATATTTTACCAGAACAGCTGATAGAAAGTCAATTGCAGGTAGGATGTGTCCATGAGGCTGTGATTTTATCAATTTTACTTATTTTTTAGGACTGAAATAATTTTCACCTGTGGGACCCCTTCCAACCCTATAAATGGGGCTGGTCTCCGCAGGGTTGGTGTTACTAAATTCGCTGTAAGAGGGTGAGGGACCTCAGAAGGGCTCCTCAAAATTGGTTGCTTATTCAGAGCAATAAGCCTATCTGTAAGTCCTGGGGAATGTCCCCTGTGTGTCAATCGAGCCATCTTCCCATTTTTGAGTAAAAAGGCTTCAAAGAGGGTGGCTGTACCCCTCATCACCCAGGGCGACCTCGCTCACATGGTAGATGAGTGCTGTGTAACAGCCCTCCCTCTTTGGATCCCTCCCCCTGTCCCACACTCACCTCAGCTGAACTTGTACATCTTATCATGAAAATTTGTTCTGAAATTGCCGAAATGAAGTCAATTGGTCTAAAAACAAGTGGAAACAATATCAATGATTGAAATCCACATAGTCAAAAAGGAAAGAAGATTGCTTCATCAGCCAAAATTGACAATGGTTTCAATTTAGCCAACACCGTGATTGTCAAAATTAACCCTCTCTCAAAATTGTCAGATATGATTTCCAACATGCAGGTAGCAGCATCAGACACCGCAATGATAGTTTGAAGCTCCTTTCAGAAACTTGGGCGTTGTGGCTGATGCAACGCTTTTGATAAAATGAACAGCCTAGAGACTGGGCCTAGGCAGGTTTGGAATCCCAATACAGTTCCTAACCAATTGGGACCGCCCCTATGTGGGGTGGCTTAGGGGGATTCCCGCTGCTTGTTGGGACAGATGATGTTGCACCAACTGTCAGATAAGCAGTTGAGCCTTGGTTCAGGTGTTTAAGGTCAAACTGACAGCAACTTAGCCTTCTGCCAAATTCTTTGATGTCAGTTCCCATTAGCTTATCTGCTTCTATTCCAAAATTTCTTCGCCAGTTAGGTTGAAATTGAGGGTCCTGATTCCTGCTTGTTCCCACATCAATTGACCACTATTTAATCAGTTGCATCACACTGAGAAAATTTTTGGTCAATTTCCTTCACTTTCCTTACAATAATGTTTTGCCTCAAAAAACCATTAATTTTTGATTTTATTGATATCCCTCTGGCCGCATTCCTGATGGCTTTTCTCTGGTGGCTTGTTGGTCCCTATTTTGGATGGGCTTTACCAGTACTGATGGTCACTATGGCCCCTACCATTGTCAACTGAATTCAGCGAGATAGATACTTCTGGCAATTCAACCTCGTTATTTCTAACATCTGACACAAATATATTGGGATCTTGTGGCCTTATATCCACCACTTCCAGGCAAGGATCCACTCCCTTGTCTTCTCTGTTGAATTGAACCCACCTGCCGGTGACCTTTTTGAAAGTAACCTGTGGTAACACCCTTAAGCAAGACCACCAGTGTCTGGGGTTGTCTCCATTTGGTTTGTTCTCAGATTGCTGTTCAATATTGCTCTACACCAACGTCTTATTGTTTCACAATGCTTGGCTCCATACAACGTGGTACGTGAGGCAATGCCTCTGGTATTCTGGCTTGCTTTTTGGGTGCTTACGCATCCTGACTGGCAGGCTAGTCTAAACTTCTTCTGCAGTCTTCATGAAATAATCGACCAACCATTGTTTCCAGCCACTTCTGCCATGCTCTTCGGGGTGGCCATCTCATTGGTTACCCTCTACAAATGAATGTGTAATCAGTAGTCTGCTTTTTGTTGTTCATTTGGTCATTTGCCAATTTTGTGAGTAGTATCCGCTTTACCTTGGTGAAACTTCTTCAGGCCAGCAGAGCCTCGTGGATTACTACTTCTCCCCCTCCTAATAGCTCAGAAGAGAGTTCACATGTTCCTTCCTGAGAGATTGTATATCAGGTTCTCAACGCCCTCACTGAGGTGCAAATGTGGTCAGCGATTGCCCTTAACAACGCCGCTGCATTATCTCATGCCCAACAGGGGGTCGCTTTATTGGATGCTGTGAAAGGGGATGCCTATCAGTGGGTTTGAGGTCTTCTGCGTTCTTCCTCACTAATGGGGTATCCCACTTCGCTGATTGCCATCATATCAGCTGCCTTGAAACCCCTGGTGTCATGCTTAGACCAATTATTTAGATTGCTCTCTTCTATGGCCAAAACCCCTAGCTTGGCTTCTTTGATCTCTACCTTCTGCAAACAGGCTCCCACACTGGACCTCTCTAATTATATGCTTCAGGCAATCTTTATATCAGGTTTAGATCTGGTTTCTGCTCACCACAAGGTTTGGTCCACCTCAAAAGTAATGGTAGATCAAAAATGTACCGCCATGACTACTATCAATGCCTCCACTTGCAATACTCCCCAATATCAAGGGGGAAATTTATGATAGGATTACCCAACAATGACGTGGATGCAGTTTTTACCATTGAACCTGTGATAGTTTTGGCTTCCGAGCCTGTAACCACTCCTGTGTCAGAGTTGGCTGATCCTGGTTCAACTTTAAATGAATTAGTAAATCTGAGATATAGAAAGCCATTTCTCAAGCCCTTGTACTTCCCAACTTTACTCTAAAAAAAGCCCCTGATCTTCCCCCCAATTTGCCTGCCATTTCTTCAGTTTCAACAGAAACGCCAGAATCTACTAATAAACAAAACTCGCTTATTTCTTATTACCTATGAAGATTAGTATCAGATCTCACCATGTCTCCTTTGAGGCCCCGGTGGATGCCAGAGCTGCGGGTAATTTCATGAGCGCTGAGTTAGCCCAACAATTGGAACTGGACATGGACGCGGGTCCATCAGTGATGGTGGCTTCTTCAGCCTCCCAGACATTGTATATTGTCTGTTGGCCAGTACCTTTTATGGTACACCAGTTTAGCTTTTGCGATCAGTTTTCCACTATGCCAAGCTTGGTGTTTCCGGTGATCTTAGGGGTTAAAGGTGGCGCAGACAACATGTCAAGATCCACCTGAAGTCTAATGTTGTCATTCATTAATGATCAACTGGAGGGTGAATTTCCCTTAGTTGACACTCTTAAGAAAACACAAGGTCACAGTTCTATTACTTCCCTCGTCTCGCCTGCTGGCCTTCCATCCAATTTTCCTGAAAGTTTAATGCGCTATTGAAGTATCTTTAGTTCTGAAAAGGCGGATAATCTTCCTCCTCATACCTTATTTGACCTGGTATTTCATATGACAGTGCTTTGGTGAATATCAACTGTCCGTTGTATTTCCATACAGTGGAGGAGGAGGTTGCGCTTAACACTTGGTTGGATGACATGCTAAAGAAAGGGTGGTTGTTTAGAAGATATCGCCAGTCGCATTTCCCATCATCTTTGCTAAAAAAGCCTATGGTTCCCTTTGTCTCTGTGTGGACTATGGACATTTAAACAAAGTTATGGTTCACAATCCCTACCCCTGCCTCTAAAGCAGACAATCTTCCAAGCAATTTCCAAATATCTTGTGTTCTAAACTGGATCTTATCAATGCCTTCAACCAGATTTGGTTAATGGAAGGGAAAGAATGGCTAACAGCGATCTGGACAAAGCAAGGCATTTTCCAAGTCCGAGTAATGCACTTTGGGCTGAAGAATGTCCATGCTACGTTTCAACAAATGATTGACAGTGTATTGGGTGATCTCTGGCCTACTTGCATGGTTGCATACATCAATGACATTCTGGTTCACTCCCTGACTCCCAAACAACACGCTATTGACTTGGAAGTGGTTGTGGCTGCTTTTCACAAGGCAGGCTTGTTTGTTAAGCTTTCCAAATGTGAGTTCTATAAGAAGGAAGTTACCTTTATTGGGAACCTCATCCTTAAAGATGGCTATGCGATTCCTCCCAATAAGCTGGATGTTATCCGAGAATGGTCAACCCTGAAAACCCGAAAAATGGAGTTCCTTTGGAACCATTATTTTCTAAAAAATTATTTCCCTGGTCTTTTCAAGTTAGCTGCCCCGCTCCACCCCTTCACAGGCAAGAATGTACCATTTCGCTGGATTCCCAAATGCCAGCAGGCGTTTGAATCAATTAAAGAGATGTTTTTATCCCCTTCTGTTTTGAAACATGCAGGTCCTGCTAAGCTGTATATCATTGCATGTGATGCCTCCTTAGTGGCAGTGGGGGCAGTGTTGCTTCAAGAGCATGATGGCTTGGAACATCCAGTCGCCTATTTTTCGCAAAAATTTACCTCTATGGAGCAGTCTTGGGCCATCTATGACATGGAGTTACCAGCTGTAGCATGGGAATTGACTCATTGGAGGTATCTGTTACATTGTGCACAACATGAGTTAACTGTTTGCGCAGATCACAAGGCTCTCTTGTATTTCCATAAACCCCAAAAATTGGTGCATCAGCAAGCTAATACCTATTGGAACTTGTGCAGTTTCAATTCAAAGTACAAATTTATAAAAGGTGCACTTAACGTACTTCCCAATTTTCTCAGCCACAGCCCAGCCCACTGTCCCTCAGACAAAGATGTAGTGGACCTCATTACTGTGATTCCTGCCACTCATTTTTGTCAATTGTTCACCCTGTCATCTCTTCCGTCGCCCTTGCTCCCAACGCCCCACTAGTTGCTCAGGTCTTAGCTGGCCAAATGACCTGCCCTGAAGGTGTGGAGTTATTCAAGCAATTGTCCCTCCAAAACTATTAACACTCTCTTTGCTCCTTGGTGGAGGGCCTCATTTATTTTTAATCATGAATTTGGGTTCCACCTCCTTTCAGAGCTGAGGTATTTCACGCACATCATGATCCCCTACGGTTGGCCATCCAGGTAATAAGAGATGCATCAACTTGATAAAGCAGACCTACAATTGGGCGGGTTTAACTAAGGAAGTTCCAGCCTGGATCGCCAATTGCGTTACTTAAGCTTGGGCTAAGTCATATCGCTCTAGTAGAAACGGGCTTCTACACCCCTTATAACAGGTGATGGGTCCATGGACATTGGTGTCCGTGGATTTTATTGTCAAACTCCACTGCTCTAATGGGTTTACGGTGGTGATGGTGGTGGTGGATTGTTTCACTAAGTTCACCTTTTTATTCCCTAAACTTTTATGATTACATTGGAGGAAACTGCTCGTCTCTTTGTGTGCCATGTGTTCTCAATGTTTGGCCTCCCACAGGAGATCATCAGTGACCGAGGCTCACATTTAACATCGTGGTTCTAGAGTGAACTCTTATCTATTTAAAAATCTCCCTGTCACTCCACAGCGTATCATCCCTAGTCCAATGGACAGACCAAGCGAGTTGACCAAATCCTAGAACAGTACCTGCGTTGCTATGCTGCAGCCGCACAGGACACCTGGGCTAACGACCTTCCCCTCACTCAATTTGTCTATAACAATGGGACTTATTCTTCTGCAGGGTTTTTTCCCTACGAAGCAACGTTGGGTTACAATCCTTCCTTTTCAGTCAGACCCTGCTTGCGGCCCAAGGTCCAAGCTGCCACAGATCATGCTGAACATATTAGGTCTACTTAATCCTTAGTGCGGGAACACCTCACCAAGTGCCATTTAAGACTACAAGTGGTTCGTGGATCATAAGTGACTCCTAGGTCATGACATAATGGTGGGCTCCTATGTTATGCTCAATATGCGTCATTTGAGAATGCAAGTACACTCCCATAAGTTTGCAAGTAAGCGTTTGGGCCCCCATTTGGTAGAGGAAGACTTGGGCAATGGTGGGTTCTGGTTAAAACTTTCAGCTCACTTGAAATAGTTCCCCGTCTTTCATGCTTCCCAGTTGTCACCCTTTAAGGGTACAGTTCCCATGGATCCTGAGCTGATCATTATTAAAAATGTGGCGGAGGCTGAAGTCTAAAATATCCTAACATCCTGAAAGTACCATCAGTCCATTCAATATCTCATGGCCTGGAAAGGGTATCCGGCTTATGAGAATAGTTGGGTAAGGCTCACAATTGTGCTGACTGCATGGAACTGGTCAAAGCATTTCACGAATTCCACCCTGATGCTCCCTGCGCCCCCCAAAATTGTGGCTGTAAAGGTGATCAAGTTATCCAAAGCGCACAAAAATTTGGCCCTTGTGCAGTTTCCCGGTGGTGGTGCCCTTCCTTTAGAAAAAGGAAAGGGTAATGTAAGTCCTGGGGAATGTCCCCAGTGTCGATTGGGCCCTCTTCCCATTTCCAAGTAAAAAGGCTCCAAAGAGGGTGGCTGTACCCCTCGTTACCCAGGGCAATCTTGCTCACATGGTAGACGAGTGCTGGGTAACAGCCATTCCTCTTTGGATCCTTCCCCCAGTTTCCACACTCCCTCGGCCAAACTTGTATGTCTGATCAGGTAAATTTGTGCCAAGATCACCATAATGAAGTCAATCAGTCCGAAAACAAGTGTAAACAAGCCCAAAGATTAGAATTCACATATTCAAAAAGGAATGAAGATTGATTCATTGGCTGGATCGCTGACAGTTTTGATTTGGCCAACACCACAATCATCAAAATTAACCTTCTCTCAAAATCATTGGGGATCATACCCAACGTGCAGGTAGCAGCATCAGACACCATCGATGATAGTTCAAAGCTCCCTTCCAGCAAATTGGGCATTGCGGCTGATGAAAAGCTTTTGACCAAATGAACAGCCCTACGACTGGGCACAGGAAGGTTTGGAATCCCAAACCTGTTCCCAACCAATTAGGACCACGACCTATGTGGGGTGGCTTTAGGGGATTACCGCTGCTTATCAGTCCAGACGCCTTTGCGCCAGCCATCAGAAATGCAGTCAAGCCATGGTTCAGGTGTTTGAGGTTGAACCAACAATGACTTGGACTGCCGCCAGATTCTTTAATGTCAGTTCCAATTGAGCTTATCTGCCCTCATTCCAGAATAATTTTCCAGTTAGGTCAAAATTGAGGGTCCCAATTCCTGCTTGTTCCCACATCAATTGACCACTATTTAATCAGTTGCATCACACCTTGAGAAATTGTTGGTTAATTTCCTTCACTTTCCTTACAATAATGTTTTGCCTCAAAAAACTATTTATTCTAAATTTTATTGATATCCCTCTGGCCGCATTCCTAATGGCTTTTCTCCGGTGGCTTGTTGGTCCCTATTTTGGATGGGCTTTACCAGAACTGTTGGTCACTATGGCCCCTACCATCGTCAACTGAATCAGCGAGCTAGATACTTCTGGCAATTCAACCCCATTATTTCAAACATCTGACACCAATATACTGTGATCTTGTGGCCTTACATCCACCATTTCCAATCAAGGATCCGCCCCTTGTATTCTCTGTCAAATTAAACCCACCTTCCGGTGACTTTGTAGAAAGTATACCTGTAGTAACACCCCCTGCAGCAAGACCACCATTGTCTGGGGTTGTCTCCATTTGGTTTGTTCTCAGGTTGCTATTCACTATTGCTCTACACCAACGTCTTATTGTTTCCCAATGCCTAAATCCATACAACTTCATACGTGCAGCAATGCCTCTGGCATTCTGGCTTGCTTATTGGGTGCTTACACATCTCGACTGGAAGGCCGGTCTAAACTTCTTCTGCCGTTGTCATGACACTGTCTGAACTTATGGAATTTGCTGAGTATTAACCAAAGTGTTAACCCAATTCAAGGGTCCCATCAGGAATCAACCAGAATCTTTTAGATTTTTCATTATTTACCTCCAAATTACTCTTACTAATACATTGGACTTGTAATTGTCTGACATACCTTCTTCAAGTGTGTTAGGGGGGTGAATAAAGGTGCAAAAACCGGCCATGGACCCAGTTGATGTTGAGTCCAAAAGTGAGGGATTTGATAGAGTACTCATCCCCTCGCTTGTATGTGACTGAAAATAGCCTTCCCAGATAGAACCAAGCTTCTCACTTCAGGGAGTGATGCGGTTGTGGTAATACAACACCAAGTCAGATATTTGGAAGGAAGGGAGAGAGATCTAGAGCTCTATTGCTGCTTAGCCTTCTTTAGTGACCATCTTGGCCAAGTTAGTCATAGCCTCTGCTTGTAGTTGGATAATGTGTGAGGCCAACTTTTTCATGGCTTTCTCTGGATCAATTTAGTCAGTGTAAATATCTTGGGCTAGTAGAGCTGGTACCTCAGGTTCTCAGCAATAAAATACATGGAAAGGGGACATATTTAGGATGTGATGGTAACTAATATACAGTAGGCCTTGAGGGCACTGAGTAAGTAGAGATCCCTTTTAAGTGGGTCTGAATTGGCCATTTTATGGAGTAACAATACCAGGGTTCCATTTACTCTTTCTACATTTCCATTTGTGGATGGATTTTAGGGGACCAAGAAGAGCTGTTGTGTTTCCAAAAAAGTGGCGAGGAGCTTTAACACTTGAAAGGTGAAGTTTTTCTCATTTGCACAAAGGAAGACTTTGGGGCAGCCATGTCGCATGAAGATATTTTGATGTAAAAAGGATGCAGTGGCTTTAGATGTCTGAGCAGGGAGAGCAACAGCTCTAACCCAACATGTGATATAATCAATTCTGACCAGGATATAATGATTGCCACCAGTGTTCTGAGGTAAAGCCTACCCCGTCCAAACTTATAGTATGGAAGGGTTGTTGGGGCGTAGTTGGTTGATACTGATACCAGGTCTTATAGCTGGTTTGCCTTTACAGGTCAAACAGATATCCAGAACTTCAGCTATAGTTTCCATGATTCCTTCCCAATAATATTGCTCTTTAATCCACCCATAGGTTTTAAAGACTCCAACGTGGCCCATGATAGTGTGCGATTTTAAGATTACTGGTGCTCATTTGGATGGCCGAAGATAATGCAACCAGTTTACTTCCACTTTTTTATGTAACTTCCCACTATCCACCTTGGTGTTGCAGGAGTTCAAGCTAGCATTTTTTGTACTGGTTCATCTTCATCAGCCCATGCATCAGAAGTCATGAGGAGGTCATGTAACCTCTCAGCTTCACTATTATCTAAGTGAAGAAAAGTGAAGCTGCATTCACCTATCTACATTCATGTGGCGCTTTCCCGCCTGATGCTCAATAGTCAAATCATAAGGCTGGAGCTTCAGAGCCCAGCGAGCAACCGCCCCGTGGGGTCCTTAATATTCTGCAACCACTTTAGAGAGGCATAGTCTGTGATTACTTTAAAGGGGGTCCCATATAGGAATGGGCAGTAGTGTTTAACAGCGAGCAGGAGAGCTAAACACTCCTTCTTCGTGACGCTGAATTACGCTCAGCTTTAGAAAGCATTTTATTAAAGTAAGACATGGGATAATTGACTCCATTCTTATCCAATTGAGCCAAGATATCTCCAACAGCGTAGTCAGAGGCGTCTGTGACAACATTAAAGGCTTGCCATAGTCAGGGTGATGGAGAATAGTCCTTTTTTGTAATAGCGCCTTCAGGGTCTCAAACGCGACTTTTTGTTCAGCACCCCAATGGGATGGATTTTTTTAGCCATGAGACGTATGGGGGGCTCACAACGATGGGCGAAATTGGGTATAAATTGATTATGATGCACCATTATGCCCAAGAGTACCTATATGTTGAAAAGGATTTTGGGTTCAGGAACTCTAGCTATCACTTCCACATTATCTTAAAGGGTCTTATCCCATCTGGTGATATAGCGTGCCCTAGGAAATCCAAATTCTTTTAGAATAAAAGGACATTTTGAGGGCTTTAGATTGATGCTAGATGCACAAAACTGTTGAAACATTTCCTTAAGGTGTGTAAGGTGCTCGTTGAAGGTCTTGGAAAACTGTGATGTCGTCAAGATAGACAATCACACAGTTGAGCTTGAGATTCTGGAGAATATGATACATCGCCACTTAAAAGTGGCAGGCGCATTGCATAACCCCTGGGGTAGTCAAGTGGGTAGAAAAAGGCCCTCACTACAGATAAGGGTGCACTTCTCTTGGTTCTGTGGAGAAAGGTCCATTTGCTAGTATCCTCTAGCCAAGTTCATGGCAGAGAAAAACTTAGACCCAGCGTGTTGTGCCAGAGCATCATCAATTTGTGGGATTGGGTAGCTGTCCTTCTTGGTGAGGTTATTCAGCTTATAGTAGTCCATAACTACCCAATGACCTCCATTTTTCTTCTTTAGAAGAGGGGACGACCAAGGGCTTTGTGAGGGCACCAGCAACACAGCGTCCAACTACTGTTTGAGCTCCATACGCATCTATAACTCCTCAACTTATGATTTGCAGTAGGGCTTAGATTAAATAGGATGTGCATCCCCAACATTAATGGTGCAAGTTCAACCCTTCATGTGCCCATGGTCATTGTCATATTTAGAGATTATGTCACTGTAGGCCTCAATCAGTGTGTGGACTTTATCCAGTTCAGCTGGGGTTAGTTCATCAGAGATATGAACGGAAGTAGGGTACATAAAGCCTGGCCAGCGGGTAAGCCCATATCTGCCATAGACTCAATATAGTGGACTTGCTTGATGTCCTCAATGGGTATCAGCAGGCCTCTTCCAATATCCTGATGCTTTTTTACCACCATAACCTTCTTGGTGAGATTCATCAGAAGGAGATTATAAGGTCTTTGATAAGCTGATCTAGCACGCCTGGAAATACTCTGGGCTCCAAAGGACTAACTTCATCAAGTGTCAAGAGAGTGTCTGTAACTCTCTCGTTCCCAGCAAGGTGATGTGGGATGCAAACCCACATTTCTAGGGAACCAGCCGTTAATAAAAAAAGGTAAGAAGACACCTTGAACGGGGCCTGTGCAAAAGGTACCCCAGGCAAGGGTGTAGAACGCAACATATAAGACCAGGTAAGTTAGGAACATAACAGCTTGAGTGGACCCCAGAGGGGAGCCCATAATCAAGTGTAACTTGGCGTCAGGGAGCTTGGGTGCTTCGATCTGGAGGGGACCTGGGCGGCCCAAGGGAGTGCCGGGGATTTTTGTAAATTGCAATAAAAGGTAGTGGCCCACATAGTTGAAGACCTCCCCAAAGAGGTCTTCCACCAAGTTAGCCCAAGGAACCATAAATAAACGTGAAATAACGGGTATTTTATTTGAAGAAAGTCGACCAACAAGTAATTTTGGTCACAAAAAACATATTTAAAGTGGGTCAGGGAAATTCAGGTTCTGCGGAAGTGTGCTCAAGCCTTGACGCTCCAATAAAAAGATGCTTCCATCCATTTTTGTATAATACACCGAAAGTGCCTTCACTCAAGTAATTGATTGAAGCTGTATTTTACCCAAACTCAAAATTTCATAACTTGCATGGGATTTGAACCCCTGTTCTCCAATTAACCGAAAAGAACCATCTTTGTTTAAAATGTAAATTGTTTATTTTAGAGCCTAGGCCGAGATAAGAGGCTGGGCATTTTGCACCCCATTAGTATCAACCTGAGCATGCTTGGCTTGCACCCAGCGTTGATCTAAGGTTTGTTTCAGGTCAGGAAGAGCCTGAAGTTTCACCTTCTGGGCCTCCTGTCACCCAGCCTTATCTCTAGCATCAGTTCCTACTATTATGTCATCCAACCATGACATCAAGGCTAATTAGGTGCAGTAGCAGTTATGTGGGATTTGCATGGTAATTTTCGCGTCAACTACCCTTTGCTTACCAGCCTTGATGACCACCTCTTAAGAAGCATAAAAAGGGATACCCTCTAAGGCGTCCACTGATTGAGGCAACATTTTGGTATGTCATCCTGCGGTTGTATAATGTAGGGATAAAGCGGAAGAGGGATACTCAACTTTACAAACTTAATAGTTTTTATTAAGCTCCCTTGGTCAAAATCAGTGGAACCTCGTAGTTAAGTAGAGAAAGATACCCCTGCTTCAAGTCAGTAATCCTTCATACTAGGCATGAACTGGGTACCAATGAGTAGATAATAGATATTGTTAATTAGGGCCACCGCTGGAGCTGACAAGATGGGCTTCCCAAAACGGATGGGAAGAGAAGAGTACGTCACAATGGCGCAAGTGTTGTTTGGGCCTGCAGTCCCAAACTCTTGAGTGCAGTTGAGGTCAGGGGCCAGTTTAATTTTTTTTGAGTTTTGAAGACATAACGTTTAACTGGGGACCCAGTGTCAAGTAATAGCCCTAACCCGCATTCCATTGACTACAAATTACACTTTGGTTATGGTTCCACCCAAGTTGGGGGAAAGAGAGATAACCTCCTTTAATTGGAGAGTAGAGGAAAGTCGTTTGGCTGTCTCAGGGTATTTCTCCTGGCTAGACTGCAGGGTATGAACACACTGGATTGACGGATTAAAGTGGCAATAAACTGTTCAGCATCACTGGTAGTGTCAATGAGCTCAAAACCCCTCATTTGGCGAAGACAAGTTTGGCAGGAATTCTAGCCTAATCCACACTATCAGGTTTTAACATGTTGGGTACCTCTACTTCAGATGGGCTCCTAAGAATAATGACCAACTTCTTAACAACCCCCTTCAGATTCTTCACCAGAGGGATTATCAATGCACGTCAAAGGTTCCATTGGTTGGAGGTAAGGTCATGGCTTTCCTTGTTGTAGGAAAGGTCCTGGGGCCGCTCAATTGCCTGGGTAACTTTTTGAGGAGACGCCGTAATTGTCACGGCTCTATATTTAGCCTTTGGCGTAGGGGTTTTGGGTTGCAACATTGCTACAGGTTTTAAACTTGAGATGGCCGGTGGAGATGCCAAGGGGGATAGAGCTATTGCCTTAGCAGGACATGACAATTGAGGCATTTTAGAAGGTTATAACAAAAGAAAAGGAGAGGGCGAAGTGATAGCCAACTCCACCGGCTGCACTTTTGGAGCTTAAGATGGAGGTGAGCAATGACCCTTCAATGCTATTATCCTCTTTTTCTTTTCACCTGGGGAGGAAAATCTTGTTGCAGCAACTCCGAAGGAGCAGTTTACCAAAGGGAGATAGCCATAGAAGAGGCCGGGGAGGTTAATGTGGATCCTCACCTCATAGCTCCTGCATAGTATCACTTTCATAGTAGTCAGCCACCGCTAATAAGGCCTCTTTAATATCGCGTACATTTTTAAGGTGCACTTAAATGAAGATATATGCAGCGCCAAGGAGAGAAGAGGCATTAAATCAGCCAAAATAGCAGCAATGGCTTCATCTAGAGGCAGCATTTTTGCTGCAACAAAGGTTGAGCTGCGCTATAAAATTGCTAAACAAAAGAGGAAATCTATACTCACTATTGCAGGTTAAGGCACATAAAGGACTGTTCTTGCCGTTGTAAGCTTTGTGTGGAGCCAAACTCCTCATTAAGCGCTTGCTTAACCTCCGCCCAGGTGCTGAGATTGACCATGTGAGGAACTATTACTTTCTTGAGCCATACAACTCTAGCATGGGAGGAGGTACCTGAGTTTTCTGGTCAGTAGCTTCTTCCATTACTGATTCATAAACATCCAGGAATGATGCCATACTGCCCATACCAGGTGTACACTTATCTTGAAGAGGGAGTTTATGGGTGATGGGAGAGGCCCCCATAAAAGCCTTGAGAAGCTTGCTGCTCAAGCCTTTTAAGGCAAGACAAAGCACTAGCTAAATGTTCTAAAGCAGCCAACTTGGATTCAGATGCATTTGTCATGTTTGAATAAAAGATTTGTGGTGTACAGGGGGCCCTATAGTGAGCACCACTTGTTGGATTTTAGGTTTTTTAAACTTGCTGGTGTTATTTGGGACTAAACTTCAACATTTGGGGGATTGAAACCACTGAATATAATAAAAATATTCAAACACTTAAAACTTTAAAGTTGTTTTTTAAAAGTCTTATTAGTGCTGCAGGGGAAAAGAAAAACGAACGCTCTCAATATCTAGTAGCTTTATATTTAAACTATATCGAGGTCCAAAGTAAGTTCAATGGTAAATTCAACATGCTGAGTACTGTCCTAATTAAAGAATATGTACATTTAACCTATTAAATTGCTGGAGATTTGCATCATTTTTCCAGAACAGCTGATAGAAAGTCAATTGCAGGTTGGATGTGTCCATGAGGCAGTAATTTTATCAATTTTACTTAATTATTAGGCACAAAATAATTTTCAACTGTGGGACCCCTTCTAACCCTATAAATGGGGCTGGTCTCCGCAGGGTTGGTGTTACTAAATTCGCTGTAAGAGGGTGAGGGACCTCAGAAGGGCTCCCCAAAATTGGTTGACTATTTGAAGCAATACAACTTCCCAAACTCAGAGTTTTTCCCAAATACTAATAAAAATGGTACCCCAATTGGAGGAAACCACTGGGAATTGACCAGGGTCTTTTGGCCAATATTTTTATTATTTACCTCTGAGTTACTCTTACTGATACATCGGACTTGCAATTGTCCAACAGATAGTATCACAGGGTCCAGGCACACTAATATAATGAGAAAACAATATGAAGATCACTGTTCCTCCAAAAGTTATAAAGAGAAAGGAATAATGGTAAACAGAAATCTAATTACTCAATCTATCACAGTGCTAATCTCCATATAATTTCTACAAAATTTTACTTTAAGATCCTAAGTATCTACAAAATCTGTTTTTAGACTCTCTATCAAACATTGGGATTTATACCTTTCAGGTAAACTATAAGCTCTGAACATGTAGTTAATCTTCATAATGACATAGGTATCTTAGGAGTCTTGCATTTACTAATTTTTTTAGAAACTTTTAATCTCAAGTGGAAATAAACATTATTAACTAATCAACTATGTTATATTGGAGAGAGATCTTGTAATAAGTCCTTTATATATCATAACTTATCATTTAAAAAACACAGACTGTGTATAAACAATAGACTGTAGCTCTTATACTCCTAGTAATTATTTTAAATGATAATCTTTATGACAGATCAATTTTAGATCCATCTGATAGGAAGGTAAATGCTCAGTTGATACTATATCTCCAACTTATACTAAAAGTGATTTTAATCGTCTACAATAATAATCCATGCTCTCTAAGAAGGTGGCAGTGGCATTGCAGAACCCTTATGATACCCTGGTAGATAGTATAGGCCTTTGACCATGATCATGGCCCGTTGTTACCATTCTAATTATTATAACACGATCTTATAGTAACCATAGATGGATCCATGACCAAAGAGTAGTTGCACCTTAAAGCAGCTCACTATATCAACATCTTATGTTATAAGATAGGAGTCATTTCTAGAAACGTCTTTGAGCTTTCTAAGATTTAACTCTACAGCATTGGATCCATATTTTTTCAATCAAAGACAGGAAGATTAATTCTCATTGAAGGCACTAGCATAACTAGTTTTATTATAGAGGTAATTACTTATTTACACTCTCTCTGCTTCTTTTGATTATCTAATAGTTCAGAGGCTATTTGGTGGGTAATGAATCTATAATGATGTGATGCAGCAATCTTGGAGCAACCCATGTAAAATATTTTTATAATGTTTTTACATCTATCATATATAGCCATGACTTTTCACTTTTTTAGTTTTTTAAACCTGAAATGTTTATAAAAGGTATTAAAGCAAAAGGCTCTGTGGTACTCTCCCTTTAGCTTTAGTCATCCAAATAACCAATGTTGTGCATACTACTTACTTATAATTTAGTCTTATATGTGTAAAGTCATTGATATGATGTTTCCCTAAATGAAAAAGTAGTTTTAAGAATTATCTAAAGTAACAAAATTTCTATGGTCTGAGATAACAAGCTTAAACGTAATAAAAGATTAAACTTCTATAGAGGTTGCTAAAATGTTTTGCCATAGAATCATTGTGACTTTTATATCTAATTGAATTTATAATAGGATTTGAAGAGCTGCCAAGGTGGTTAAGGTTCAATTAAACCTTAGCAGGTCTCTTTCTGTTTTATCTTATCAGGAAATGTTTTTGTGCAGTCACAAAATTTTGGTAGAAAATTAGTATGGTGCCATCTTTGTACATGAGATTACTGAATAACTGAGTTTGGGCTTTTGGTCACTGTTCTTCTTTTAGTAGTGTACTGGAAATTTAGAGCGCCTTCTTAGTGTATTAAAAATGAGCCTAGATTCCTTATATCCTCATAAATAAGGTCTTGATATTGTTTTTTTTGTTAAGAAGGATGGCGGAGGCTGCTATTACCTAAGGCCAAGATGTGGTGGCTACGCGCTATAAATCTCTCATGATGTAGCAAAGTTGGATTCTATGTTCATGTTACATAGAGTCTATATCCAGCGTGAGAAAATCTTTTTTCACTAGTCTGGTATATACTAGAATTAGTGCACTTCTCACTACATTAGTCCTTATTGTGAGCTTATTTATACTGATATATAAAGTAGGTGCATTAAGAGTATTACACACAGTAGCTTATATAGTCTAATATTGAGAGTATCAGCTTAACCTATAGATTTTGTATTTCTTTGTATAGTCGTGTGCAAGATTTCTTAATTGTACTTAAGAAAATGGCCACATTGACCTCATCTTATTCAGGTTCTCCAGAGGTTCAAGAAAACCTTTTACTTTCCAGTTATTGAAGTAGAGCTATAATATTAACTTTTAATATTCTGATTTCATATCCTTTTTCAAATAGAAGATCACACACAACAATCTTCATTTACTTGATAAAAGAAAGAGGTAAAGCGGTGAGCTGTACTTGAACAAATTATTGACTTAATATGAATATTTGATTTTTTAATTGGGAAAAGTTAAGGATCAAGAAATCAGAAAATCACATTTATCTCCACCATGCTTTTCCCAAGTTTCCTTCATCTTCTGGTTGAATAATATGTACCTGTGGTTTTACTGCAATAGTGGGAATCTATTTATATAAATGTTTGGTTTTTACAAAATCTGATAAATGATATATCATACATAAGGTCTTAATGGTAAGGGCTACTTTCCCTATTTGGCTCCCTCTCTGAGAAGAAGGAATATTGCAATATTAGCTGCTTTAATAAAGGTCCCATCTAGACAAAAAATAAGAAATTTTAATTATAACTACACTGGAATGACACTTCCATTATTGTGCTAAATTTAAAAGTAATAGAGGTGGGTCAACATTGGGACAGATATACCACACCAGGATTTAATAAATCCAGGACAGGTTTAAACTTAAATTGATCAAAACCTGCACTATGGTGGAAACAGGAATTACCCTGCCAGGCTAACCATTATTTATTGTGCTAAATTTGAATTTTTAATTTTTTCAAATTTTATCAAGGTGGTATAACCTGGGGACAATACTGCACCAATTAAGGGAATTGAATAAATGGGAAAGGAGGTTAAAACCTGGAAAACCTCCATGCGTGGCGTATGAAGGCCATGGACTCCATGGACAGCCTTTGCTATTTGCTATCTCAGTTTGAAAACATTGGTGCGCAATGACAACACAGATAAAATTGTCCACTACCCAAAGTTCAGCTACTGGGATTGAACTCAGGGGGCAGTGGTAGAGAGTCCATAATCTACCACTGGGGTATCCTCCCCTTATTGTTCTAAATTTAACCATGTTGATTTTTAAAATTAAAAGGTCATAAAGAAGAGGTTTAACTTAAAGATGATAATCTCATTTGGTGTCTATAACCCTTTTGACTTATATTTAAATTAGATAATTTTCTTGATTATACAGTATTACAATACAGCTAAATAGTTAAAATATTTCACAAATGACTGGTGCCAATACAGAAATTGGTTATTAGCCTAAATTTAACCCAAGGGAATAACTATGCCACAGCCCATTTCTTTTTTTATTATAGCTTCTAGGCATCCTTATTAAAAGATGTTAGTGTTATAAGAAATTTTGGCATCAAAGACAATGATAATATAGCTTTATCTAATCTGCAATAGATCTTGGTAGTGTGATTTTGACAATCAAAAAAGCTGTTCTAATTCATTTTATATTATGCTGCTTATCTTATCCTTCTGGTGGGTTAGTGAAACTAACATTATTGTCATGTTGTTTGGTGTCAATATAGCCTCTCAGGGCGCATATACTAGAAATCTTATAGTGGTGCTCACTACAACGTTCTGCTAGTACATTCACTTCACTTATCTTTAACCCACTGAGACGATGCCAAAAATTTTAAACTACTGATTGTGATCTCTTTTAATCACTAAACAGACCTTGAAACTTCGTCTCATAGTATATAGGTAACTAATAGAAACTATAGAGGAACCTATAAAGAACTCAACAATGAATGCTTTTATGAGGATAATGAAGAGGCGACAACTGATTTACATCTTACGGCTTGCCCAAAACTTACTTCCAGGATTAAGGGGATTCACACTATTTTGGAGGAAGTTCAAACATGAGATAATTTACAACTCAATAATTAAAGTTCCACCTCTTTGGAAGCTTTAAGTTAAAATGACCAATGACCTCCTAAATGAGTAACAAAATCTTAAATCCCTCCTAAATTTACCAAATTATCTAATAAAGATCTTGCCATTCAAAATCTCCTAAATTTGCCGCATAATCAGCAAAGAACTTTTAGTTAAAAACCTCCATATTCCGCCATTTCATTCAGAAAATTGCCATACCCTTCTCAATACTGGACTCACTAAATTATATCCAAATTGATTTAGAATCTCTACCAAAGCTATAAATATCCCTGAATTTTAACCAATAAAAATACTTGTTCAAAACCTCATATTTGCCTAGTTTTACTGGAGATTGCATGCGCTATCTAGAGATATTGCCTGCATTTTAGCAGAAATTTCCTTGACGAAAGATCTTTTTAAAAGTTTTGCCCTAGTGACCAGAAGTCTATTAGGGGATACCGCTGGAGCTATAGTGACTGATAATTGCGTAGCCTTTACAGGATTCATCCTTTGAATTAATGAGAAAAACTCAATATTGGTGCTTTCTGCCAGGTCTCTTATGATGCTACCTGGTAAAGACTTAACTTCACATGAGTAATCCTAGCAACAACAGCACTATCAATATGGAGGAGAATATGGGCTTGACCAGATGGATCACGTCCACTAGTCAAAATATTCCCCTTCTGAGCACTAGAGAGCTTGATTCTAAAGGGACAATGACTTTAGTTATTTTTACCCTAAGTGAATCATCTTAACAAATAGGCTTCTGTACTAGCTGATACTGTAAAAGATTTACTGTTTTTCTCCTTCACCCCTGGAGGGAGACTCAGTAGTAGCTGCTCCACTAAAATTAATCCCAGTCTGCAACACTGTATTCCTACCCAAACTTCTCAGTAATTAATAAGGGCGTTTCAAACTGAATCTTATCTCTGTTAATTTTTTCACCCCACCGTTCATCATTATATGCAATTATTAGGTCTACATCACATGGAAATCCAACGGCAATTTATACTTTCACAACAATTTCATTATTGACTTATTGAATTTTATGAAGCAGCTTCCACTTTAGGTCAAGTAATTTTGAAGCCATTCTGTATAACTGGATAGTAATTAATGGAGTTCAAAACCATATGGCCCAAATTTACAATGGAATTACCCGTTACCTACAGGGAAAACTTTCTTAGAAAATGGATCATGCCACCGCTGACTTAAACCAGAGAGTAGAGCGCTTTGACTGAAATTATCAAATCAATTTCTAATAATCACCACCACCAATTCCTAAATTTCAGCCTTAGATACACGGATTCAGCATATGAGTGTGTTAACTACCATGCCGCCTGTTCAGGAAGTTATTACATAAAGAGGACCATTCAGCACAACTGGCCCTATTGGTCCAGAAGAAGTCAAGAGCCACAGAGTCTGAAGGTTCTCGCAGACCAGGATTACCTTGCTTATCAGGCCCTTATTTGGAAAACACCATGAAGCTTGAATCAAAGCCCTTAAAGAACTGCTTCTAAAGGTGGATTAAGTAACATAGGTGAGTATTAAAAGTACCTTTCCTATTAAGAATCTAACGCTGTTTTCATTGAATAACAGGTTTATTTCCATAAACGAAAGCTGTCTCAGTTGATCAATTACCAGCAATCCACTCAGACTCAAGTGAACCACTAGCTCTAGCAATTAACGCTGAACTTCAAACAATCGAGGATAAACAAGATACCCTGTTGTCAAAGTAATAAGCCAGTCCACCAAGATTAAAAACATCCACCAACTCCTAGTTACAAAGCCTCACTTGACCATGTTAACGCCTACTAAACCGCTCTCCAGGATGATATGGATGACTTCTACTATCATCTTGAAAAAACTTCCCTCCAAACTGACCTTGGAACCACTTAGCCAACTGAATCTGAATGGCCTCCTTCTCAATCTATCCATGTTCTTTCTTAACCTGTTAGATATTTCAAGTACAGCTCTAAGGAGAAATATAGTCATGGGGCCAATATCATCTAGTTTTATCTTTATATATATGAAAATACGACGGAACAGACTACAGATTGCTAAAAAGTGACAGCATATCCAAACCTACTTGATATTAATGCCTGAGACATCTAGTGCCATATTTAAAAGCGTGTAATACTTGATTGGAGCTAAGGGACGCCATGATTATATAATAATTAAACACTATAAACCTTTCTAACTATAAACAGGCTTTCATGTTCATCTGCCCTAGATGTGGAGAAACAAGTATTGATTTGCTGAGCGTTTTATCATGAAGCTAAGGCGCTCACATCCTACCATTGAGTTAATCTGGACAATGCCATTGCCGACATCCTCTCCAAATTTCAACACAGTAAATCTCTTATACTATACTTACAGAATGAATAGAAGATGTTCAAATTAATACTTGATATTAAGGAACCTATTATGGAGTTGCCTGACCTGGAAGTGCACAAAACACCTAACAAGGGGACTCAGCCTCACATTCATGAAGTAGTAAGATTTCTGTGATCTAAACCTTAACACTATCCTAGGCTTTATTGTGAAATCTATGGTCATCTGGAGGATTCCTGTTGAAAGAAAGGAAGCTGGTGAGGTGGAAAAGGAGGAGTCAGCTTAAGGCGCGAGGAACCCTATGCTGACGACTATGTGCCTCATCCCATGCCCCCCATTGCTTCGCGTTATGAATGTTACGTCCTATCCAAACCTGACAATAGAAATTTCCAGCTTGGTTAATTTTAAATGAAGGTTTAAATTCCTCTTATTTTGCTCATTCCATATCATTACACCCAGAAATTCTATCTACAGAATCCACATATTTGAACTGAGGTTACCCACACTGAAGGTTGTCCATAAGGTGAAATACTGGTCATAGTCAATATGAGTTTGCTGGTTAACGTCATTTCTTTTTATTTGGTGAAACTTATAAAAATTGTGCCATTTCAAAAACACCTTGATTATGGGACTGTAAGACTCATTAGACCTGATCTCTGAATGCTTCCTCCTCTATGTCGATCTGGTTTTGTCACTGGTTGTGTCATCATTGGCTTTGTGCTAGAAGATTATGGCTATGACTTTCTCATAGGCGCACAATTTTTTGTTGAATTTAGCATCAAATAATTTAAAAGGCCTTGTATTTTATAATACTTGGATATCGCATTCCACTAGTTGTTAAAGATGCCCCTCAAAGAGAAAGGAATAAGCAACCCTAGGATTAGTTCATTGGAATATATGAACTTCATTGAGCGGATCAAGTAATAAGTAGTTAAACCAAAAACCAAAATGCCTCCTTTTAATGCTTAGGCTTAAGAAGGGATGCCCATATACTACAATAACTGAGTAGGTATACCCTCAAAGTCCCAAATACTAGTTGACACGGGGATCCAAGTCACCATTCCACTGATTTCATGTTAGAAATTCCGGGTGACTAAATCCAGCCATATGTGAGCATCTTACCCAACCTGGGGGTGCTAAATACTGTTTACTGGGAGCCCCAGTCTATTTTGATGGCTCTTTCACTAAATATTAGATACAAATTTCTCAAAAATCAACCTTCTGCATACATTTGGACTATACTCATTGATCAATTTGAATCCGTTTGAGGGTATAGAGATCTAAATGAATTAGTATTGATGAGGACACTATTATCACCCCGTAGAAGTAAAGATAGGCGGCACCACACTTGAGCAACATCATGTGGATGTTTTGATTAGAGTAAGTTGACATATTTCATAAGGTCCATATGCTTTAATGATGATCAAAGGTGTACAACATATAGTGCTTATGGGTGATTCACCTCCAACATGCGCTTAACCCTACCTAGAGTCTAAAGTTGAATAAGCCCTGATAATTAAGGAACTAAATCAACTCCTAGACGCCTGTTTAAACAATCACTCGCTTAGTTTATTGGCATCACTTTGTTGCTTATATAAAAGAAGGATGATGGACATATGGTATAATGGATTACTGCTGGTTGAATGCCATTACTTAAAGGACAGTTATATGATAACACAAATCGATGATTACCTACGACTCTTGGTTGGTTTCTTATTCTCTGCAATTTAAATCACTAGTGGATACTGGCAGATTGAGCTTATTCCAGAAGATTAGTGAAATGTGTCCTTTTATAAAGTGAGGGGTTTTTAACCTACGCAAATGCCTTAAGGACTATTCTACCCCATGGTCACTTTCCAAAGGGCGATGGATGGCCTATTAGGGTCTTGAAGATGTCATTTTTGTTATTTACTAAGAATAAGTGACCATGTTCACTTGCACTTTTGACCAACACCTTGCTCTCTTGGAGGAAGAACTTGAACATCTTCCTTTGATTTTCTGAAGCTATACCCAGACAAATGTTATTCTTAAAAACATGGAATTTATTGGTCAGTAAAGTACCCAGAAAGATCACGCCGTTATCAGACAATGTGTTCACAATTGAGAAGATGACTTGACCATCCAGTTTACACAGATCTAGGTTTTACTAGGGATGAAAGCCCATTTACAATTTATCCCCTACTTCATTGAGCTTGCCAAACTACTGGCGTATCTTCTCTGTAAGGAGATTCCATTCACATGGGAAAAACTTTATGAAAAGCCTTTGACGTCCTAAGGAAAGTTCTTGTGACCACCCCTATATTGGTACATCCCAAATTTTATGAAAAAATTTAACTTTTTAGGATGGTAGTGACATGGCTGTTTGGCCACCCTAAAAATGATGCAAAAATAAAGTTGATCATTCTACAAGGACCATCAGTAAAACACTAACTCAGAAGGAAAGGAACTACATCATTAACAAGCGTTATGTTGAGCTGTTTTGCTTGTCAATAAGCATTTCATCCTTTCTTATGTGGGAATAATTTCATTGTGGTTATGGATAGTGTCTCTTTATGATGGCTACAACAGATATTGGGCACAGATGAATTGATGGCCTAATGGGCAGTTAAACTCCAGAGATACAACAATCTATTATTCATCAAGCTGGAATAATACATCAAAAAGTAATGGATTGACACAACTACCATATTTAGTTTAATTGCCACTTAGGAAGACCAAAAAAACTTATTGGGAAGCTGAATAATGAATCTGAGAGACTCCTGCATTTCATAAACTATTAAAAAAGATGACCAAGTAAGCTCAGATTAAAGATGGGCTATTGTATACACAAGTTGGAAATTCTTGGCTGCCCTAAATTTACCCATCAGCAAGAACATTATTGCTCTGGAAGCCATTTGAGTGTAGGTCATTCGCCTGCAAGGAAAACCCATCAGTGGCTGCAAGAGCAATGTTAGAGGGAAGGGATTATTGAGTCAATAAAAGATTTCATCAATTTGTTTTTTATATTACTAGCATGAAACCTCCCAATTTAATGTATTTTTATTTATTTGAGGTAAAACAACCAGGGGATAGACATTACTAAAACAGAGAAAGAAAGTATCGCCATGAAATCTGATCAGGGTCAACTCCATTGTAAAAAAGTTTTTCCACCTCTGGATTGGTATTCAGATTTCTCTGGTTACGTCATGGGTAAGGTTTTCGTGATATTAGACCTACTAACCACCAATAGCTTCTTTGGATGGCACCCTGATTGATGTTCAAATGGCGGGAATCAAACCTGCAACCTCCAGGTTGGTAGCCGTACAGCATACCAACTCTTCTTCCACCACCCTCCCAATTTGATGTATTAGCACCAGGTCATGGGTCCTAAAACCCTATTTACTAACATAACTATTATTGTTATTGTTGTTCACTACCTACAACAATTTATGGCCAATTGTAGATTATAATAGCGGTCAATCACTTCACAAAGGGTGTTGAGGGCATCTCAATTGCTTCAATCACTTCAAATTGATCGCTTCTTTCCTACTTAAACAGGTCTTTTCCGCCATGGTAACCAAAGTTAATTTCAGGAAGTTGATATGACTGGACGATATGCTACCCATATTGGAAGATTGGAGGGGGAATCAAGACGAGTCTCAATATTGATGGAAAAGGTATATAAAATAATTAATCAAAATGTTGACCATTTGATGAAATGATGGAAATTATGTCAAGATTCAATATAAATGAGAGCTTCTAGAAAAGGGAAGATGAATAGAAAGACTACCAAGATAAGGATGCATCCAGCTTGGGAAACTGAGCTATAAAGATTCACACGGAGGATTAAAAAGAGAGGTCTTTTTGCGTGATTAGGTGGTTGCAGATAAGTCTGAAATTAGTATAAAAAGTAAAGGTCGAAATAAGGGGGTGATTGCTCCATATATAGTTTATCAAGTTTATTTAAGTCGGCCATCTTAATATCATCCAATTTGGTTGCTCAGTGGCTAATACCCTGTGCAAACCAACTTGAAAAAATCAAGCCTATACTCCAAGAAACAACAGTGGTGCTCACTACAGGGGGCCACTGGTCAACTGTAGTTTTTTGACACTAGGATACAATGATGAGCCCTCATTTGTTCTGACAAAATTTGATTAGATTCCATGAGCATTATGCTGAAGAAGCACGGAAGGCACCTAATAATGAACTGGTAATATTTACTGTAACTGAACTGGGGAATGATGAAGTTATGATCAATCTGCAATAAAAAAACTTCCCTGAGCTGATGGCTGACCAACAAGGACGCTCCATGGATGTGACTCCTCATCAGCTGTGGGTTTTATAAGGTGGCTTTTGTGCAGGTATCGACTATACAAAGATGAGGTGGGGGAGTATTCCTTGAGCTAGATTTATAACAAATGAGACTAAGAAAATTGCTACGCCCTGTACATGTCCTATCTGGATGTGACTACAATGGGGTTGAATCACCGCCTTGGTACCCACAGAATTGAGGAGTATCTAGTTAATTATGTGCAACCGTCTATTCACCAGCTACTGTGTGTGCTGGCTCACCACAAAGTAGAGATTGAAGATGTATTATAAATCTTTTGAGCACAGAAAAATGATACTGACTCCTGCTTGACCACCTTGATTGCTTGTTTTCAGAGGTACAGGGGGCTCTGGTACAGATGGACCATCGTGTTGGGGACGTCTGCCATCGATTGGACATTTTGGTACCACATTTAAATCTAGAGTTACCACGGGAATAGGAGAACTGTTGGATTGGCGTGGACTATCAGCGGAATGGATTCAGGATGTAATAACGTTGGGAAACAATACTGAGTGCTTTATGACGGATCTAGCTGAATGGGCAGACTCTCTAGAAGCCGTGATTGCTCAGCTTAAGGAAAATATAACATTGATAAAACAGCAAGTGGCAGATCAAGTTGGTTCCTTATCAGCTGAATTAACCCAACTTCATATCAAATGGAGTAACCAGCAAATGACAGATAATGCGCTTATCCTTTGGTTGACATCCACCAAATATCTCCAGCTAATCCTTTTGGTTACACATCTGGAAGTTGTTATCCAGGCTGAGCGCCGTTGAGCTTTCCTCTTCCAATTGGTGAGACAAGGGATTATGCAGACATGCAAGGACAGCTTGATACCCTTTGATGAGCCAACAAGGAATTGGTAAGGGAACAAGCTGCCCTCCTTAACCAAATAAATGATGCTAATCAACAAGCGGGTAACACTAGTCAGCAACATGAAAAAATGCAAAATATAATCAAAGATGTCCCGCGTGACTACAAGCAGTGGAGCAGAAACTGAACGTTGAGCAGGATTTCAATTGGGATTTGCAACATCAGTATGAGGCACTGCAGTAAGAATTCCAGGATGGACGGTGTAGATGCTATTTGGTTAAAGTGGAGCAGTTAATCAATGAATCTTTTTCAGAGCATGCCAGAGTTGGGGGGAGTGGTGCAGTTAGTGGCGATTTGGGGGAATAATGCTATGGATCAGCAAACAAATATGCCTCAGGCGTTGTGATGGACCCCCGTGCAAGACTACTTCTTCCAATTCCATTTCAATGGATTTGAGTCCATCTGGCTGGCCAGGTGATAATTCACAAAGGGGTGGTTCTCTTAATCGCTTCAGAACCAATTCGCCTACTCCTTGCGGCAGGAGCCTAGAGCAAGGCGAAGCTGTTTGAATCAAAAAATTACCTCCGTTCAGTTGTGACAGGAATCTACATGGTTACTTTAAGAATTAAAATTAACCGAGGAAGGGGCTTCTGATTGATGGAAAGCGAAACTGTTGCTGTCCGCTCTAGATGTGGAAAGTTCTGCTTAAGTTACCTGCTACCTTCTGAATAGCTCAGTATCCTACAAAGGAGTTAAAGCAATTGTTCTCTGGCTGTTCAGGGCGCGACCAAGATGGCCCAATGGAAAGCCAACTTCCTAACTATACAGTTTCACTGAAATGAGACCCTGTTAGAATTTGCTGAATTTCTCTTAGCGGAAGCACATGTACTACTTGGAGCTAACATTTTATCTACCAAGGATGTTAGTATAGTGATGATGGCTGCCATCAAACCATATTAGAAACTAGATACTGCTATGTCTCAAAATTTGGATGGGGATATCAGACTTATTTGAATCATGAACACCTTATGACAACTCTCCTCCATGATCAGCGCCCCTAATGTAGCCCAAAAAACCTCTTCTGTCTCTGCACCAAACTCATCAGGATATGGGCTGCAGTGACCGAGCTATCATCTGCTGGAACGTATTCATCCATCATACAAGTCAGCTGATCCTTTTAAGCCTATGCACGCTCCACCAGTTTGTACTTGAAATTTGATTCCATACTTTCAACTTTTGAATTGGTCCTTCCGCCACAAGCTATATATGTGAACTTTTTATAAATACTTGCTTCCAGTGCGGAAGAAGAGGGTATTATGCGGGCAATTGACCTGGAAAACCACAAGTGTATGCAATGCCAACTGAGAAAATTGAGCAGGGAAAAGCTCGATCAGAGTAGAGACAGGACACTCTACCTCTGCTAAGCCAATTCACTTGTCCCTAACGATTCCCAAGCATCTCTTTGGGTAGGATTTGAAACTCAATCGGATGATTTGTTATATCAACAGCTTCCATTGGATACCCCTGCTTCCATTTCAGAGAGTGAAAAATCTCCCCCAAGCTCTGAGTTCTGCCAGGATGTGCAGAAGCCATATGCGTGGCAGATCCTGGAACAAACTGGCATGAGAAATGTGGATCCCTTGATGGATGTTGCCTCTTTAGTAGGGGTAAAGTAGCAATTCCAGTTGAGAAAATCGCTATTGAGTATCCTCA
Source organism: Massospora cicadina (assembly GCA_022478985.1). Taxonomy (NCBI): domain Eukaryota; kingdom Fungi; phylum Entomophthoromycota; class Entomophthoromycetes; order Entomophthorales; family Entomophthoraceae; genus Massospora; species Massospora cicadina. The sequence goes on along the minus strand of JAKSZP010005745.1, from coordinate 10,906 downwards.
GGTCGACAGGGGGCATTTCCTCCTTTTTGAGTAACACAAGGCACTTTGATGTACATGTAATAAATACTGATGGTTCTTCTTACTTGGAATGCACTTACTGCGACATTTTTTTAAAACACAAAAATCTGCACTATCATAGACTTGGGAGCCCCTGTGAACATAATCTCTACCAGGTTGGTGGCTAAGCTTCTGTTGAAACTGGATGTGAACTATTGATTTGTATACAGAACCGTGGGGACGCATAGAATGTGTCTGAAGGAGCGTATAGAAAATTGCCTTTATGATTTGGGTCAGTCCAGGCTTCCACTCCAGCGGTGGTTCTGCCAAACAACAACTATGAAATGTTAATTGGTATGGCATTTTATGAGGAAACTTGAGATTGTGATAAATATGGCTGAGGAGACTTAATATTTTAGGACAACAGATCCCCGTTTATTTTACCTCTTGTGGAATCAAAACTAATCCATTCCACTCTAGTCGAATCAATCTAGCTTACAGCGATGGAGTGATTCCTGTTTAATATCGATGAATGAAGCAGCAAACCAGGGCCCTCCCCAATCAGATTTATGAGTACAAAGGGATCCCACTTCGGGCAATGAGCGCTTTGAGCCTACCATCTGGACATCAGTGCACAGTAGGGACTGAGCTCAAAATCGATGTCCTTAAGAGGCTTTATGGGGAAATTATGGCGCCTCACCAGCACTCACGGCTTGAACCACATGTGGCTCTAGGGCTACTGCTACCTGGGAATGGGGAGGTGAAGGTGCTGCTAGCGAATTTACAGAAAAAGACAATAATGATCCAGTGGCACCAAGTGGAGGCTTACCTACACTTAGTTCCTATAGAGGAAGTTCGCTATATTCATGATTTTGACTTGTGGGAGGATCTTGGACTACTGACAAGCTCATTGCTCAGCATATTTACAGTTTTTACACGGGAAGCACTTACTGGATTATCAACAGAACAGGAAAATAAGGGTATGGCGTTATTTAAAAAGTATTGAGATATTTTCACACATGACAATCATGATTTGGGGTGCACTCAAGGGATGGTACATTAGAAAGATATGGGTGACCTTTCCATCATCACAACCTATTAAACGATCAAAAGTGGAGGAAGAGGTTGTCTCTGATGAGGTGGATAAACTTATTGTGTAAGGGATGCTAGAGGCATCAAACAGTCTGTGGGACTCACCTGTGCTCATTGTAAAGAAAAAAGATGGGTTGAATCGAGTAGTTATTGACTATTACAAACTCAATAATGTAACAAAGAACATTTCTACCCTCTTCCATGGATTAATGACGCATTGGATCAATTGGGTAGGGCAAATTATTAATCTGCCATGGATCTGATCTTGGGGCTCTGGAAGATTGAATTGCCATCAGCGGAATGGGAGAAATGCACTATAATTACTTTGAGAGGGTTATTCCAGCTGACTTGCATGCCACAAGGGTTGTACAACGCCCAGCTACGTTTCAGCGTGCCATGTATACGATTTTAGGTGATTTAAAGCTGTCCTGCATCTTAGTTTACCTCGATGATATCAACATGTTCTTAAGGATGTTTACAGAACACCTTTCCCACTTGGAACAAGTGTTCCATCGCCTTGCTGCCACTAATATCAAAATAAAGCCTCGGAAGTGCCATTTTTTAAAGAACAATTAGAATACCTTGGGTTCATTGTTGATTTAAATGGGCATAAACCGCAGCTGGCTAAGGTTGAAGCAATAAGCAATATGACTCGCCTAGGTAATAAGAGGGACATTCAAGTGTTTCTGGGAATTATTGGGTAATACTGACGGTTCATTACCCAATTTCAGTTGCATCAGGGCCCTGCTTTTGGAGTTAATAAAGAAAAATGTCTCTTTTGATTTGACAGAATGATGCCAGAAATCTTTCAATGTGTTGCAAACTGCATTAGCAAGCGCACCCATTTTGCAATATCCCAACTTTAACAAACAGTTCATAGTGCAAATGGACACATCCCTTTCCACTATAGGGGTAGTATTATCCCAGAAGGACGATGACGGTGTGGAGCATCCTGTCACATTTTGTAGTCAAAGCTTGAACAGTCACAAACAAAACTACACCAAGACGAAGCGGGAGTGTTTAGCAGTGATCTATGCTTACAAACAGGTTTGGTTATATCTACATAGCTTAAGATTCAAAGTAGTAACAGAACATGCTTCCTTGCACTGGCTTCAGAATCCGTGTGAAATGGAAGGACAGCTCGCACTTGTGCACTGAAGCTCCAGGCGTACGATTTTGATATTATACAACATCTGGGAGCAAAACATCAAAATGCAGATTGTATTTCCTGGCTGCCAACGGTCACTATCACATTGGATTTAGCTGACATAATGTATGAGAAGATGGTGGCGAAAAAATCACAGGATGAGCTGACGCAGGTGATTTAGGTAATAGACAGGATCAGGGAGTATACTTTTCTATGTGAGGGGAACTATATAAGAGGATAAGAGACTTGATGCTAAGTTTCCCTAAACCCTCAGCTAGACCTGAAATTATTATGGATGCTCATTGGGCTGTAGGACATGGAGGACTGCAGAAAACACTGGAGTTTTTGCGACCCCATTACTACTGGGAGAGCATGCATTACGATGTATTGGAAATGGTTAGTTGTTAACATCAGTGTCAAGTGGAAAAGCCATTCCACAAGAAGACCACATACCAGCTGGTTAAGCCCCAGTTCGCCTGGCACACTGTTTCCATTGACGTAGTGGGACCTCTTCCAACTAGTGTCAATTGATCTAAGTATATAATTGTCACCATTGATCACTTGACTCGATGGGTGGAGGCCAGGGCCATTAATGACTTGGGCGCGGTAACCACCACCAAGTATATTATGGAGTGTGTTATACAGCGACATGGCTGCCTGCAGTTCACCCTAATGGACAATGGAACCAATTTCACTTTGCACACTGCCAAAGTTGAACGAGTTGATGGCGATCTGTAGGGTTTTGACCACCCCCTATCATCCAGAATCAAAATGGCATGGTGGAGTGGGTCAACAGAACCCTAGTGAACATACTCCATAATTTGGTAAAGGATCGACCCTCATAGTGGAGTGCATTTTACCTACAGCTGTGTTTGCATATTATATCAGCTATCATTTGTCCACTGGTAAGAGCCCTTTTCCAAATGCTGTTTGGTTGACATCTGGCTCTGCCTGCCTTGCTTTACTCGTGTGTAGAGGACATTGGTGTTGTGGACCCTCAGCAATAATTGAAACTCTTACAGATACATTGATCAAGCTGCAAACGGAAGCCTACTATACCAGTTAGCCAAGAAGATTCACTATCAGGCAGCTGATCAGAAGAGATGGAGCGAACTTCCGCTGTTTACTGTAAGGGACCATTTTTTTCCCACGACCAGCATGGATTTGGGTGGAAAAACAAGATCTCCAACATCTGGGCAGGGCCATTCAGATAATCAAGAAGACTGGCATGGATGTCTACACTATCAAGGAACCTGCGGGTGGTCAGGTTATCAACTGAGTTCATGTGAAGTTTATTTGACCATATAAACAGTAAGAGCCTATTGTCCAGTCAGAAAGGGGTAATGTTATGAAGTTGCTATGACTGGATGATATGCTACCCATACCATTGGATCGGAGGAGGAATTGAGATGAGTCTCAAGATTGATGGAAAAAGTATATGAATAATAATTGATTGAAATGTTGACAATTTAGCAAATCAAGGGGAATTACGTTAAAATTTGATATAAATGAGAGCTTCTAGAAAAGGGAAGATGAATAGAAGACTACCAAGCTGAGGATGCATCCTCTTGGGAAACTGAGATATAAAGAGTCACACAGAGGATTAAAAAAAGAGGTCTTTTTGCGTGATTAGGTGGTTGCAGATAAGTCTGAAATTAGTATAAAAAGTAAAGGTCGAAATAAGGGGGTGATTGCTCCATATATAGTTTATCAAGTTTATTTAAGTCGGCCATCCTCATATCGTCCAATTTGGTTGCTCAGTGGCTAATACCCTGTGCAAACCAACTCAGCAAAATCAAGCCTGTATGCCAAGAAACAACAGGTAATATTATTGAAATTGGCACCAACTTATATCTCAAGTAATTGCTGACTTTAAATTGTTGATGGGCCCTTATTACTCTTTCACTGCCCTATATTATCTGAATGCCAATGGAATGGTGGAATAAGTGAATGGAACTCTAATTGTCATCCTCTGCAAGATGGCACAATCTGGACCATCTCAGTGGAACAGATACTTTCTGGAAGTTCTATAGGCATACCGCGTGAGCTTCCATCAAGCTATCCAGATGCCACCCCCAAGATCATCATGGCCAAGGGCTGATCTTACATTTGAGTTTAGCCCATATTGGAAACCTCCACACTGAAAACAGCCAAGCTAGCAATGCAAAGGCTTGCAGGTAATTTCTAAACAAGATTTAGCCACCAGTCATTGGGGACTAAAAGACAAGAAGCAGATTAAAGAAACGCCCAGAAACTGGTTTTTTCTGAGTATCTAGGGTATCTTGTCCTGTTCTACCATCACCGGCCAGGAGTTTAAATTCACAAACTTCATATATGCTATGGTCAGGACCTTATTGAGCAATTTATTGTTAAGTATCAGAGTACTCAATTGCCTCAGTCTAGTTGGGCTCCATTGTATATTGAATCCATGCTATATTATTTAAATTATGTCCCTCCTTGGCAAGATCTTGAGGGGCATAGTAAGGAATGATGGGTATTGTGCTAGTTTGGGTGAAGTTATTATGTGAGATAATTCGCTTAATTAATGTGCTCCACCGCTGTGGAAGCTACCAAAATTGCAATATACAGCGAGCTCCTAAATGAGCAACTAAATCCCAGATCTCTCCTGAATCTTTCAGAAAATCTGACATCTTGGCATTCATAGATTTTCTAAATCTGCCGCATCAATAAGGAAGGATTTTGCACACTGGAAACCTCCAAATTACATCAATTCATTCAAGAAATCACCATAACCTACTCAATTTTGAACATCTACAAAATATATCCTACTTAATCCTAAATTTCTTCCCAAGATTATAAACATCCCCAAATTTTATCCATTAAAGATATACCTGTTTATAACCTCAATATTGCTCTGGTTTATAAGAGAATTAAAAATCCTGGCGGTGGATAACATTAACTGGTGATAATTGCACAGGATTTGACAATTTAGCAGAAACAGGATTATAAAATCTCTCAACTGCTACTGTAAAAACGGGGGATTTATAGTATCACAGGAAGAATAAAATATAAGAAATATATATACTAGGAAAAACAGGATTAATTCCAACCTTTGTTTTTTTAGTGATAGTGGTGGGATCAAGAAGAGAACCCTCTCAATATCTTGGTGCTTAGTAAAAGTTGTGTTAAGGCTCAAAGTTTGGATCAGACTATGAATGTCCAAATTATAGATTATGATGAATAGATCTATTGGAGCTCTTAAGGCTTGCCTCGCTTTGATGGAACAGCCAATGGTGGGCGATATCAGGTAGGATAATTCCGTGAGGTAATGCTTTAATATATTTTACCCAATCATTGGGCGGAAAAAAATTTGCACTTTTTGAGACCTCCTCTAACCCTGTAAAAGGGTCTGGTCTCAGCAATGTAGGTTGAACTGAATTAGCTTTAAGATGGGGAGGGACCTCCTAATGGCTCCTCCAATAATGCCAACAATTTGGCGTAACCCTGCTACTAATCATAGGCCTATTTGTCCGAGAAGTGGAGGAAATTGCATTTCCCAATTTGAGGGGTTCCATCAAGAATTGACCAGAATTTTTGGCCGATAATATTGCTATTTCATCCATAACGATCTTTTTACAATATCAGACTTGTAATTGTCTGACATTACCCCTTTAAGAGTGTTAGGGGATTAATAAAGGCGCAATAATCACCCATGGACCTGGTTGACAGTGATGCCAGAAGCAAGGGGTTTGATAGAGTACTATCCCAAGCTTATATGTGACTACAAATGGGACTTCCCAGATAGAACTGAGCTTCTCACTTATAGGAGTGATTCAGTTGTGGCAATACAATATTAAATCAGATACTTGGAAGGAAGGAAGAGGGGGCTGTAGCTCATTAGCGGCTTGGCTTTTAGTGACAGGCTTTGCCAAATTGGTCATAACCTCTGATTGTAATTAATTATAGTGTTGGGCAACATTTTTATGGCTTAATCAGGGTCAGTCCTGTCAGAGAAATATTCTTGGTTAATAAAGCCAGCACCCCAGGTTCTTGCCCATACAGTACATGGAAAGGAAACATCTTAAGGATGCTATAATAACTAATATGGTAGGCCACGAGGGCTCTGGGTAAGTAAAGATCCCAGTGAAGAGGGTCTGAGCTGGTTATTTTCTGAAGTATAGAGACCAGGTTCCATTAACGTTTTTCTATGGCACCATTTGTGGATGGGTTATAGGGGGCCAAGGAGAGTTGTTGTGCTTCTATGGAGGTGGAAAAGAGAATCACCACTTGGGAGGTAATTTTTTCCTATATTACAAAGGAGGACCTAGGGGCAAGAATGCCGCGTGAAGATATAATGATGTAGGAAGGTGAATGTGACTTTAGAGGTCTGAGTGGGGAGAGCAACAGCTTCAACCCATTTGGTGAAATAATTAATTCTGACCAAGATACAGCAATTTTCACCTGTAATCTGAGGGAGAGGACCTACCACGTCTAAACATATGGTGTGAAAAGGTTGTTGGGGCGTCGTAGGTGGATACTGATATTATATCGGAGCTGGATTGTTTTTTAAAGGCTAGACAGGCATCCAAGACTTCAGTTATGGTTTCCATGATGACCTCCCAGTAGTACCACTCTCTTACCCACTCATAGGTTTTGCATACTCCACCATGCCCCATGATAGTGTGAGATTCCAATATGATAGGTACTCGCTCTGATGGCTGGAGATAGGGCAACCAATTTACTCCTACTTTCTTATATGCTTTCCCACTCTCCAACTTTGTGTTGCGGGAGTGCCATTTTAACATCTTCTGCACTGGTTCATCTTTATAAGCTCACGCTTCAGGAGTCATTAAGAGGCCATGCAACCTCTCTTCTTCACTATTGTCAAGGTGAAGGACAGGCAGCCGCGTCAACCTATCAACATATATATGGCTCATCCCAGCTCAATGCTCATTGGTCATATCCTAGTGCTGGAGCTTAAGAGCCCATTAAGCCAACCGCCCAGTAATATCTTTCATATTCTGTAACCACCTTAAAGAGGTGTGGTTGGTGACTACTTTAAATGAAGTCCCAATAGAAAAGGGTGGTAGTATTTGACAGCAAGTAATATGGCAAGGAACACCTTTTCAGTGACGCTGTAGTTGCGCTCAGCTTTTGAGAGCATCTTACTGAAATAAGACACGGGATGATAACCCCATTTTTATCCAAATGCGTCAAGATAGCTTCAATGGAGTTTCAGAGGAATTAATAAATAACATGAAGGGGTTGTTATAGTCAAGGTGGCAGAGAATCAGACTTTGTTGCAGCAAATTCTTTAGGGTCTCAAACGCAGCCTTTAGTTCCACACGTTAATGGAATTAATTGTTCTTAGCCAAGAGGCGGACGAGGGGCTCACAGATCTGGGAAAATTTGGGGATGAATTGAAGATAATACCTCATCATGCCCAAAGATAACTGGGTGTCACAAAGAGTTTTGGGTGCAGGAATTTTAGATATCGCTTCAAAATTGTCTTGGAGGGATTTAATCCCATCTTGAGAGATAGAGTGCCCAAGGAAATCCAGCTTCTTCTGGAAGAACTGTATCTGGAGGGCTTTAGCTTGTCGTTAGATGCCCACAAGTGTTGATCACTTTCTTTAGGTGCGTGAGGTGCTCATTGAAGGTCTTGAAGAAAAATGTTTTGTCATTGTGATAGACAATCACAAAGCTCAGCTTGAGGTCCTGAAGAATGTTATCCATCACCCTCTGGAAGGTTGCAGCCACATTATACACCTCTGAGGTAGCTGAGGGATAAAACAAACCCTCACTGCAAATAAGGGCACACTTCTGATCCTGTGTAGAAAGGTCAATCTGCCAGTGCCCACTAGCCAAGTCCATAGCTGAAAAGAATTTAGACCCAGAGTGTTGGGCCAGAGCATCATAAATGTGGGGAATAAGGTAACTATCCTTCTTCAAGTGGTTGTTTAATTTGTGGCAGTTCATCACTGCCCAAAGACCTCCATTTTTCTTTTTTATTAGTAGAAGAGGAGACGACCAAAGCTTTGTAAGGGCATTAGCAATCCAACGTCCAGAAGCTATTTGAGCTCCGCCCGCATCTGTAACTCCTCAACTTTGGACTTGCTGTAGGGTTTGGATCAAATAGGTGAGCCCCATTAATATCAATAGTATGAGTCTAACCCTTCATGTGCCCATAGTCTGTACCAGATTTAGAGAAAATGTTGCTATAGGCATCAAGCAGGGTGTGGACATTGTCAAGATCCGCTGGGTTAGTTCATCAGAGATATGAACAGTAGGCAGAGCACATAATGATTGATCCTCTGGTAACCCATATCTGCCATAGACCCAATACGGAGAACTTGCTTTATTTCATCAATAGGGACCAGCAAACCTCTTCCAATTTTCTGATGATTTTTCATGAACATGTCCTTTTTGGTGAGATTCATTAGAAGGAGATTAATAGGTCGTTGATAGGCTGGATCTAGATCACCTGGAAATACTCAGGGCTTTAGAGGGCTAACTCCATCAATTCTAATTAGGTGCAGCAGGCAGTTGTATGGGATTTTCAAGGTAATCTTTGTGTCAACTACCCTTTGTTCATCAGCCTTGATGACCACCCCTTCAGAAGAATAGAAAGGGATTCCCTACAAGGCGTCCACAGATTGAGGCAACATTTTGTATGCCGTCATGCTGTGATGTAATGTAGGGATAAGACGGAAGAGGGATACTCAACTGTGCAAACATAATCATTTTTATTAAGCTCTTCATTAGTAAAAATCAGTGGAACCTTGTTGTTAAGCAGGGAGAGATCATCCTGCTTCAAGTTAAATAATCCCTTCATAATCAATCATGAAATGGCTACCAATGAGTAGATCATAGATATTGTTAGTTAGGGCCACCGCTGGAGATGACAAGATGGGCTTCCCAAAATGGATGGGCAGAGAAGAGTATACCCGATGATGCAGGTGTAATTTGGGCCTGCAGTTCCATGTTCTTGATTGTAGTCGAGGTCAGGAACCCATTTAAATTTCTAACAAGTTTTATGAAACAACGTTCAATGGGACCCAGTGTCAAGGATAGCCCTAACCTGAGCTCCATTAAAGACAACCACCACTTTGGTTAAGGTTTCTTTCAAGTTGGAGGAAAGAGTGAGGACCTCTTTTCAAACGGGGAGTAAAGGCAAGTCTTTTGGCAGTCTCAGAGTTATTCTCCTGGATAGACTGCTGGGTATGAACACATTAGCTAGGTCAGATCAGGGTGGCAATGAGCTGGTCAGCGTCACTGAAAGTGTCAATGAGATCAAAACCAATCAACACTTGGTGGAGATAAGTTTGGCGGAGGATTCTTGCCAGATCATCTCCTCTTTGGTTCAACCTATTGGGTATCTCTAATTCTTGGGGCTCCTAAGACATAGTGACCGACTTCTTCACAACCCTCTTCAGATTCGTCGTCATAGGGATTCTCAATGCACGTCAAAGATTCCATTGGTTGGAGGTAAGGTCATGGCCTTCCTTGTTGCAGGAAAGAACCTGGGGCCGCTCAATTACCTGGGTAACTTTTTGAGGAGACGTTGTAAATGTTATGGCTCTACATTTAGCATTTATGTAGGGTTTAATCTGCACCATGCCTACAGGTTCTAAACTTGAGATGGCCGGTGGAGATGCTTAGGGGAATAGAGATATTGCCTTGGCGGGCTTGATAATTGAGGCACCTAAGAATGCGGCTCTCACCCAGTTGAGGAGTGCAGGGAAAAGTGATAGCTAACTTCACCAGCTGCACTTTGAGAGCTGGAGATGGAGAGGAGCGATGCCCCATCACTACTAGTATCCTCTTTTTCTCTTCACCTGGGGAGAAACATCTTGTTGCGGCAACTCCACAGGAGCAGTTTTTTAAAGGGAGATAGCCATAGAAGAGGCCGGAGAGGTTAATGTGGATCCTCACCTCATAGCTCCTGCATAGTATCACTTTCATAGTAGTCAGCCACCGCTAATAAGGCCTCCTTGATATCCTGATTATTTTAAAAAGAGCACTTGACAGCAGAGATATGCATCTCCAAAGAGGGATGAGATGTCAATCAAGCTAAAACATCAGTAATATCATCGTCAAGAGGGTGCATTTTTTAAACAACTGAGGTTAAACTTTACTAAAGAATTGCTCAACAAAAGCGGGTATTGACTTTCTTACTTTCAGTCTAAGGCACATAAAGCCTGTTTTTGTCTTCACAAGCTCTGCTGGAATCTAAACTCATCAATGAGCGCTTTCTTTACTTTGCCCTAGTTTTAAGGGTGTCTATATAAGGTATCATCACCTCTTTATGGAGCGACTGAGGCAGGGGAGGAAGTACTTTATTTTTTTGGGGATTGGATGTCCCTTCCATAACAGCCTCATACACAAAGAGGAATGAGGCAGTGCTACCCCTACCTGTGGGTAAATCTGTCTCTAAAAGTAAGTTTGGAGATAAATGGAGTAGCCTTATGAGAAGCTTGGCTAACACGCTGTTCAAGTATTTTGAGTCGAGACAGTGCGCTGGCTAGCTGCTGGGCTAAAGCATCTAGCCTGGGTTCAAAAGCCACGGGGAGGTTGTGAGGGTTATGTCCCCCAACACCCTCCATTTTTAATAGTGTTTTTGTGGAGTATTACCCCCTGTAGTGGGCACCATTTGTTGTAATTCAGGGTTTTGGTAGGCTCACTGGTGCGTTTTCACACCTGAAATAC